>APFE031469108.1:30260-112948 GCA_000404065.3 Pinus taeda | reverse complement strand
GAGAGAGAGAGAGAGAGAGAGAGAGAGAGTGATGGGGGGAGATGGAGAGGAGGAGGTAGGAAGAGAGAGGGGAGAGAGAGAAGAAGAGAGGGGGAGAGAGAGAGGGAGGAAAGAACTAAGGCACAGGGAGATAGAGGTGGAGAGAGAGATGGAGTGAAAATGGATAGATGGATAGAGAGAGAGGGAGAGAAGAGAGGAGGGATGAGAGAGAATAAGTGGGGAAAAAGATAGGTAGAGAAGGAAAAGAGACAGAGAGGGAGGCACAGAGATGGAGGGGGGAGAGAGAGAGAGTGATGGGGGGGACAGAGGGAGGTTAGAGAGAAAGGGAGAGAGGGGACTAGAAGAGAGGAGAGAGATGAAGTTGGAGAGGGAGAGGGAGGGAAGGAAGAAGAAATACATAGAGGGAGAAAGGTAGAGAGAGAGGGAGGGCGAGAGAGATAGATATGGAGAAAGAGTGTGTATGTTTGGGAGGTGAGATAGAGAGAGGGAATAAGAAAGAGACACATAGATACAAATATAGAAATTATATAGTATTATATAACCAGCCTAAATCCATCTTAAACTAGATCTATCAAGTGCCAAAAAATAGGTTTGCACATCGAGAGATTGGATCCCTCTCAGCGCTTGATAGATCCAGGTTAAGATGGATCTAGGCTGGCTTAATCAGTTTGTAGTTGTATTTGATAAACTAACACTTTTTTTTTTATGGTTGTGTTTGATTTTTTTTCCATATTTGTTGTATTTATCATAAAAATAATAATCTAATTTCATCTTGTCTTTGAGGTTTTTGCGATATTGGGTGAGTATCTCGTCTTTGAGGTTTCTGCGATTTTGGGTGAGTATCTTGTCTTTTAGGTTTCTGCAGTTTTGGGTGAGTATCTCGTCTAAACAATCTAATTTTAATTTAATTTTAATCTTACCTTTTTTATGCAATGATTTTGTTGTTAGTTTATAGAGATAGAAATGTTATACTTTTGGAATTTGAGAAGGAAACACATGCTCTTAACTTGGTTGTATTGGAAACATTTAAGTGTAAGAAAGAAGCATGCCCTCTTAACTTGGTTGTAGTAAAAACATAAGTGTTCTTGTATACTAGGTGGGTGCAAACAAGAGAGAGTATATGGTAATTGCATTAAATAGTTAAAAGCAAATGTTAGTTAAGGAGAAAGTTACAAAATCTAACAAATAGGCTAGGGTTAGGATATAACTGTTTTGGGACATCTAAAGTTGAAGGTACATTTTATGGAGGTGTAGTCTAAGCCCTTGGGTGTAGGGAACATATTATGGGTATCTAGGAATTTTGGTGTGTTAGTGGTGTCAACTAGTGGTGGAGAGTCAAACCAATGAGTAGGCAAAGTTTTTCATTTCATAGGTTGGCATCAATCAAGTATCTCCCTCTCTACCCAACTTTAAGATGAGGAGTGCGCATAATGGACTTATTATTGTAACAAATTGAAAATATTTTATTATCTTTAAGTTCAAGGGCTTGAAGTGGTTGCCTCAACTGTTATGAAACCAACTCAAGAAAAAGATAGAAAAGATAGATCAACGCCTTAAAATTCAGCCTCTTGGAGGGGGCAACCTCCTTTACATTACATAAATGAAAAATTCTTGGATGATTCAAATGACAAAACCTCCTTTCTATATATAGGAGTCTAAGGAGTCACAACAATATAACCCAGCTGACCTAACAATAATAATATAAAGCCACAAAAATAACAATAGAGGGATTCTATGGGGCACAGTAATAACAATATGAGTGCAATAGGGGCAGAAAAATATTAATAAGGGGTAAAAATACAATAGTAATGGGGTAATCACTAGTATTATAGGGACCCACCAATGGACCAAACATAAGTTTTCCCACATGTACGTGCTTTTCTTTGCATGAAAGTGCGTGCATACATATATGCGCCTTTTGATTGGTAATACCACGTTTATACGCAACTTTGTTAAGAGGAACCTGCATATACCTCATTTTCTTTTATTCTGAGAGCCTGAACTGTGATCTGCCATTTGAGTGAGTTGCCATCAAGGACAACACCTACGCCATAGAGACAAACTTGTGTCATAATGCTAACACCACCAAGTCTCTAACCTTTGCCTTGATCCCCAAGGCTTTGCATGCACCTTGTACCTCAAGTGCATATAGGTTCTTGCTTAGAACACCATTTTGTTTCATCTTTCCCATCGTCAAGGAGTTTTATGAAAAAAAATGTTGATTTTAAATCAACAATATCTCCTTAATCTAAACTCCAATTCGACATTTTTTGTTTTTTTTGTTTTTGAATTTGGGTATTTTTTTCAAGGACTCTATATCACCTTTTTTTTTTTTAAATATTTCAAAAAGACGTTCATATATTCTCTATAAACTCACGGCCCAAAAAAACCTGCTCTGATACCATGTAGAATTTCCTATAGATTCACAAGCTCATGCAACGTACGAAAGCAAAAGACAAGAATACAATTCTACTTTCAACTATAGGAAGCCAATAGATTGATGAAAATAATAATCAACAAGAGGAAGAGAACCAATGGCTCATAAGACAATATGTATCTAGGAAATCCACAACTCGAAACCCCTATTATCTATATTGCATTAAATAAAAAATCCAAGATGATAATATAATGTTTGTTCTCACAAAAACAATCCCAACACTTAGTATGACCAATCTCCCTACTCACATGCAAGCTCAAGACAATATCTAGCCTCTTTTGCTACTCTCCAAGTCCCTGATTTTGTGCACCCTTGGTCAAAGAATTTGATGAATACAATATTCTCTACTCAACCTTGAGATTAACTTGCATAAGTATTTCATATACTTCACCTGATGACTTCCTTTGTACAATACTTAGCCAAATTTACAAGTCTCCAAGCTTCTAATTATTTGCACAATTCCTGAGATTGTTAGCCCATATTTAAAGGGAAATTCCTCATCCATAACAGTGTAATCCAAAATTAGGCCCTTCTTTGATTGCATGCATGATATTTACAACTCAATAAATCATACAAATTATAGTACACTATCCGTGCACTCTAGTCTCAATTGGGTCTTTCTCTGAACTAACATGAATGAGTTTCTAATGAGGGAATCTTCAATTAACCTGAGTAACACTCGTGGATGCACTAGTGCACCAACTGACTACTAATCCTCTATTAGTTCCACAAACAATTAGAACTAATTTAACTGACCATAACTCAGTAAACTGAGTTATCTAATTACACCTCAATAATAAACTCATCTTGGACACTTAAAACTTAGGGAGAATATATACATGACTTCCAAAAGACTTCCAACTCGAAATTCCTAGGTTAACTAAGTCAACTTAACTTAGTTAACTATTACAAGTTGCTATGAGAAAATAATTACAATTTTAATTCACAATTTAATTCAAGGAAAAATTAAATTGGAATTTTTGGATTCTATTTTTAACATTTCTTGTTGCTATTTGCAACATTCTTCACTAAAGATCAAATAGATTCCTAGGTCATCCTCTATGTATTTAATAGAAGGTTGGAGAATATTTTCAACACATGCTATTATTATTTATTCCTGATACACAATTATATTTTTAGGACCCTTAGGAATGATAACATGAGTGCCATCCATGGAGTAGTAACCCCCAGTTAGTGACTTTTGATCTCTACTAAGCATTATTGAATTGTTACTCATAGACATATTAGCGACTCAGATATTACATGTTGTGTGGATTTCTGAGTGAGAACACATAACCAACGTGATGTATTTTATTTCACCAATAATAGTTTTCTTTTTCTTGTAAAATGCAAGAATTTTTATGGAGACATCATTGGTACAAGAAAGTCCAAGTTCCTCTATGATTGTTTTAGACATCACATTCGGGCATGAACCTCCATCAATCAAACAATAATGAGTGATATTATCAAATATCTTCATATATATTTGAAAATGAGGGTTATTTGGTTGCTTGTAATTGGTTACTACCCCAATCTCTTGATTTGGAAAATGCTCCTGTTCATCTTCCATATTAGTGATGGATATCGAAGAGGTTAAAGTTTTACATTGTTTCTCAAGAATTTATTTTAAGTTGGAAATCTACTAAAGGGTTTTGACTGGATCAAGTAATGTGGTATTTGCCTTTATCTTGGAAAAATAATTTATTATATTTTGTTTTTCGAAAACCATTGGAGGATTTGTTTTTTGATTAAAAAGGCTACCACCTCTAGCATTTGAGGCCGATTTCTTTGGAGAATGATTACAATTAAAATAATTGATTTGAAATTTTTTATCATAATTTTGGGCACAATAATTCAAAATGTTGATGTCTTCATCAATCTAGATGAGACTATTTGCACTCATATTAGGAGTAGAAGACATGGGGATTTTCCCAAAAACCCTTTCCTTACTCGCCTTCATGACTTCACAAGTCTTCTTCTCATGATAAGGCTCACAAAAGTTGCAACACGGACAATTTACAAGGAAGGTTCCTAGAGTAGAGTAGATGAGAGTAAGATGAGAGGTTTGTGGAAGTGAAGATGGAATAGGCATGGGTGAGACTTTATGATCAAAATAGATTATTTTGTTGTTCATATCTTGCACTAACTGCAAGATTGCATTCATTTCAAATCTTTTATTATATTCAATCAGAGGAATGCTAGTTCTTAAATTTTGGTATTCGAATTTGAGATAGGTTTGCAAGGTCAATATTAGGCTATTAACATATTTCTCTTCAAACCTATTCTTATAGGTTGGGGGATTGATATTATAATAGTGAGTTATAATTGCTTAGCTATGTGGTCTGATTAGTTCAGGAATCCGATTATAAACTTAGTGAATCTCAAATTAAAGGCCTTGATAGTTTCCACTTGTTGGAAAACCATACTATTGTATCCTTTGAGCCATTCTATAGGGGTTTGATGTTGTCCGTAGGTATATTTAAACTAATAATAGTATTCAGCCTAGATAGAAAATGTTTTACAAGGAAAATCCTAGAAATCAAAAGCATCTTTTCCTTCCAAGAAATTAACAAAGAGTCTCATATTGTAGGCATTTGAGAAATCACTCAAGTGTTCCTCCAGTTTGTGATTTCCATTACTAGAAAATTTAGGTAAATAATATTTAAATTTGGGCAATGGGGCAGTTGTAGGAGGAAAATTTTGGGGGGAAGGGACATGCCAAGGGGTTGAATTTAGGTCTTCTTTAAATTCAAATGACCCATATTTTTTAATAAACCTATTAGGATTATTAAGGTGTATGGTGGGCTTGTAATTACTATAAATATTTCCTAAGGGTGTTGCAATCATCTTAAAAGGTGGATTATTAAACACAAAGAATTGATGGATAAGTGTAGTATTAGATTTTGTTATCACTCCAAAATTTCTTCTAAGTTGTCAGAAAAAGAAATGATAGAGGTAACCACAAACCAACTTAGGAGATCAGGATCCAGCCTTCCTAATCTCAGAGAGGGCTCTCTCATTCTTATTTAATGCTAGTTATGGTTGTGCATGGGTTTTTGATTTGAATTTGAGTGGTGGGATCACTTAGATGAGCATAGGTTTGCTTTTACCATTAGGCTATGGGGTCAAATGCCAGAAAAACACATGACTGGATCAAGTTCTAAAAACAGTGTCTACAGGGCAAGGTAGAGGAGTTACTACAGATATCAAAGGCTTGATGACAAAGTGGTTCCAATTAGATCCAGGGAGCAAGTAAGGGTTCCTTAGGCTAGATTATGAAGAGAAAAGAAAGAGGTCAACTGGGATAGGAGAGAAAGTAAGGGTTCTCAAATCTGGATATCAGAGGAAAACATATAAATGATTAATTGTGCAAAATAGAGTGTACTTAAACAAATTCTAAGTTAAATTTCAAGTTAATTCATTCAAATTTATACAAAATTTAAGTTTATGAAACACATAAGAAAGTAACAAAATCATACAAAGAAGATACTTCACTGCAATAGCTCATCTCATGAATCCTGTAGTGCAATCTTTTCATTACTTGCTCCAATTTGTTTACTTGAAAATTGGTACAATAACCCTTAGGTTTAAGCTCAAAATAACTCTACAAGTGTATAGAAATCCACACCCTCAATACTTTGATTTATGAAGTATTTATACAGAAATATTATACAAAATATACCAAACTGTCTTGGGAACTAATCTGCGACAAAGAAATATCTTCATGCAAGAAGATAGAGACAGCTATTGAATTGCTACTTGTTGTCCTTGTTATTTAGGTTCTACTGGCTTTGATCTTTTGATCTTTTGCACTTTAATCTTCTTTGTTGTTTAGTCTTCATGTTGGATGTTGTATTTACTTTGACCTATCTAATACAATTTCATCTGATACACTTTGACATAGTTGACCTGTCAATATCCTTTTACTGTGCCCATTTACTTTTACTATACATTTTACATTTTTACTATGTATTTCTACAATAAATCATTTAGTTTCTCCCATGCCTTTGCATTTGGTAATTGGATATTGAGAATTTTTCTATATATTTCATCCGCCTCTATATACTTGGCGAAAGTAGGCTTATTGACAAAAATGTGTTTTACCTCATGCTAGAGGTAAAACAAATTTTCAAAAGTTTGATACAATACTTTTCTAGTTGGTACACCCTTCATGGATGAAGTGTTCACCCGATCTTTCGCCACTTCCCTGATCTTTTTATTATAATCCTCTTGTGTCATTAGCTTAACATATATAACTAAGGGATTTAGTAAGTCCTTTTGCATCAAAACTTCGAATTTAACCATGAATCTTTCAATTTCCATTTGCATGGTTTGGCACTTATCCTCCAAGTTCAACATCAAATTCCTCTTGGTGAGGACGTTTTTAACTTCCAAAATTGTACTTGTTCTATCAAGTATCTCCAATTCTTGCAGCTCATACTTGTTCTTGGAGTTGAGGAAGTGAATGATCCTTGTAGCGTCCTCTGACATGTCTCCAAGTTCTCCTTTAACCCTCTGAATGGCCTCTATAGCCTGCTTTATTAGATCAATTTGTTAAAAAATAACCTGGATAGATGGCCAAATATCATTGACAGAGTTAATGATATTGGCCCATAGTTGCTCCTTAGCCTGACCTAGAGGTTCATTTAGTGTCAGTTCCTTCTCCAGGCTTTTGATTTTTTTGGTCATCCTTGTGGAATTCTACTCTTCTTCTTTGTGCATGATTTGGGTTAGTTTGTAATATGTTTCTAGGCTAGTCACTTTCTCCTTAAGCTTGTTCATCTCAGTGTTCTGAATGGACAATTCCTTCATTTCTTTGACCAATCTATTTACTTCATCAACTATTGACCCTATCGTTGTTGATCCTGTTGCTGATGTAGTTGGTGTAGATGCTGGAAGTGTTGTGGACATTGGAGCTGTGGGGGCCAAGGATGCTACCAAAGTAGAAGGTACAATAGTGGTATCCGTTGGGATGACAATTGCAGGAGCATCATCAAGACCAACTTGTTTGCGCTGAATCAAGCTATCTAATTATTTCTTCATCTCTTTTAATTGATCATTCAGTTGCAGCACTAGGTCCACTATTTCTTCATGATTTTACTGACTCTCCAAGACCTCCTTTGTCTATGGGTGTTGTAAATGAGGCAGCTTAAGACGTTTCTTGAGGGCTGCTATATTTTCATTCTTCTTTTTGATCAACTGTTCAACAACCTTAATGTCACTTGGATCATGGCCTAGTTCAATGATCAATTCCTCTAATGACTTTATCCTGTTGTCTTTGGCCTATGAAGAGGACTTCTCCAATTTGTACTAAGCTGTCACATTTTCCAGTGAATCTTGCAGGTCGTGAGCAGCCATGCCCTTTCCTATAAGGGTGGAGTAAATCATTTCTCCAGCTTGTTTGTGGAACTCTATTTGGTCAATGGGATGAACATCCATGGCCATCACATCAAAATTAGTCTTCTTATAGTCAGTCGAGGTCCTTAGTTGCTGCATAGTGGGCTGCAAAAATAGCACTTGCATCTTTCTTACTTTGATGTCAAAGTTTGACATCAATCTACTCTAGTTGGGTGGTGTATGTTTGAATTATTAGGCATATGTCTCTGCCTTCAACTTCTCATTCCTCATCTTTACTTCTTTGAACGTGTCCTTGATATCCTTTTCCCTATTAACTGGCTTGACAAAGGATGAAACCTCAACACTTTATTGTCTCTCTGTCATTTAGGTGTTGGAGGTTGATGGCTACTGTGTTTCACCTGATGTAATTGTGTCTTTGCTTCTATTCCCCATTGTTTCAGTGTCAGTTATTTCCTCTGATTCAACATTCTCCTCTTATTCAGACACAAGATTCAACTTGGGCCTTTTCCTTAGCTCAAACAACTCATTTGTAGTCTCCATGGCAGAGCTGGATGCCTCTTCCCTATTCCTCTCTGGATTCTTCTCCTCATTGTCTGGGGTCTGAAGTAGAGGAGGAATGTTCATTGGCTCCCCTAGTTTTAGGACCCACAGAAAAGAGTTATGGTCAAATTGTTTTTCAAGATCAATCAGTTTGTTTTCAACATCCACAACTATGTTGTCCATACAATTCAATGTGTTTTCTAGCCACTCAGATTGGTTGGCCAACTGTTCAATGTCATGTCTTGGGTGGTGGATGTATGGTCCCAACTTGATTCTGAGTCTAAGTTTATTTATAACCCCATGAGGGTCATACTGCGACATGAAATTGTTGTTGAATTTCATCTGTTGTAGTATTTTGTTAGCCTTTGGTCCAACCTCTCTATTGTTGAAAATGAATGGGCCCAATTGGTTTTTCATTTCAAATTGGGTTTCCTTCCTAGTAGATAGGAAGTGGACCTCATTAGAGCTGATGATTTGTTTGAAGTACTTAAGTGCAAATATCCTCATAGAGAGGTATTTGGGTAACTTATAGGGGGCTAATTGGCAGCCATATACTCTAATCTTAGTGTGGTTATGGTATAAGTACTTGTCTCCCACCTTGTTGTTCTTAAGCAATTGTAGCACCCTCTTGATCTCTTGGCTAATCCTAGGTTGAGTGTTACTGGTCAACATGTTCATGACTGGGTATACAAATGAGTTTATGAAGTCTTTGTAGGTAAATGATGTGGAAAATTTTTGGACCAAGGGTGTCCAGTAGAGCACTGTCCTCTCTTTTCCCTTGGTATCCAAATTCTGGATACTTACGAGGAAGTTGTCTGCTTGGTAATATAAAAACATATGAAACAACACTAAAGAGTATTTGAAAACTCTTTCATTGGGTAGTTGGTAAATTGCTCATGCATTCTGTTTACAATGAATTGAAAATGATTGTATATGATAGCAGGAGGCTTACCTAGCATGAAAATGGACAAGAAGGCCAAAATGACCTCATCCACATGCTCATTTGAAGTGTATCCAAACATGCATGAGAGCATGGTGATTACATGTATGCTAGTCTCTGAAAAATGGTGGTAGCATAGGGTGGAGTATCTATAGGAGTATAGCGGTCTTCAATGATGAAAGTCTAGAAGATTTCGCTTAGCATAACCAAGTCCAGGGTGATATAGAGGTCCAATAGGTCTCCAATGGATAGAGAGGTTTGATTAGGGCTAGGCTAGAGTTGTAACATTTGGTTGATGGACTCTAGTGTAATGATGAATAACAACTGTTGGTTTGGGGCAACAATAGCCCTTTGGCTAGGGATATAACAGGCATGACAAAAATGTACAATATTAGGGAAAGGGTGAACTTCTAGGAATAAGTATTTAGGTAAATTTGATTCCCAAAGGTGGATTTCATCTGCATGGTTTAGAATGATGTCCTTACTCTAGCAGTGGAGCCTCAGAAGGTTGGCTGGAGTAACAATGTCTCTTATTTGGAAATCCCTATTTGCTAGTGCCAAATGGTTTATGTCCAGGTGAGGGGTTGACAGAGGTCTCACATCTAGAGAGGTCTGGGTAGCCATTTTTTAGGGGGAAAGGTGTGAATTAGGCTTATACAGGCTATAGAAGTGAAACTTTGAAAATTTTGGTGGAGTAAAAGGGTAATTTGTAGTTTGAAAAATAGGGGTTTGGGTACTCGGGTGGAAATACTCTCAAATTAAGGGATAATTAATTAAATTCAATTAATTAATGTTTGAATTGACTGTACGTTTTCAAATTTGAGAGGGCCATTTTGGTTTGTTCTCAAGATACCTGGAAATTGGTGGTTCACATTGCAAACTAGTTTTGAAGATGACTGTAGAGGGTACAGTTTCTTTAGCTATGCATTGGATGGTTGAATTGGGCATCTAGAAGGAAGGCTTAGGAAACTTTCATAGTGCAAATGAGCAAAAATAGTTGAAATGGACTTCTTCAGCCTTTTAATTGGCAACAATTAGAATTTGGCTCGGAATTCATAATGAATAGTGGATGGTTTAGCTTTTGGTGGGGAAGCGGTTTCAGGGACCATCACATTGCTTTTGGCAGTTGGGTGGTATTTCCTTGAGAGCACACAGTTTTGCTTGGAGCAGCCACGTAGTCAAAAAGGGCCTGAGCAAAATTGTGAATCTCACGTTCTCTCGAGCTGGTAAAGATCGAAAATGGAATCAACGCAATATATATGCGTGCCGTCAAATCTAGGGGTGAGAGATATAATGGTTGTCACGTGGTAAAACTGCATGGAGGGAAATCAGGGTGAATACTTGTGGGGCCCGGGGGATTAATTACAATTAATTGTAATTAATTAATGAAGGGATTAAAATATAATCAACGGGTTAATGGAGTGGGACCAAGGTTAAATGTGATGGGGTTTTCTTTAACTGTACCAAGGGTTGGTGGGTTAATAGGTTTATGTTGGGGACATATAAATCGAGGAATTAATTAAATAATGCGGGGGGAATAAAACTTTGGATAAAGGGTTTTTATGGGTTTTTAGGGAAATTAATAAAGGGGAATGTGATTTTTTCAATGGGGAGTGGGTTTCACACTAGGGAAAAGGGACTTTAGGTAGGGGAATGAGTTTTGGAGGGTTATTTTTGAGGAAAATGTGTGAAACCAAGGAGTAAGGGTCAAAATGAAAGGAAAAGGATATTTTCATAAGAAATGATGGGATAATGGGGAAATTAGTAAGTATGTAGTGGGGGATGAAATGAAATGAAATGAGGGGAAGTTAATTAAATGGGCTTGTGAACATCTTTTCACTTTCATAACTGCTCCTTCACACTGAAACATAGGTTTAATCATGATAAATATGCTTATGCTTTAACAACCTTGTACTTCTACAACCTTTAAGGTACCTACCCTTTACTTACCCTAAGATTTTTTCTTCACTTTATTGGGTGCATTTAAGCTAGCAGACCCTTTCTTTCCTTTTTTTTTTGAAAAGCAAACTATGTAACTCTAACCTTATATCTTCCAATGGCTCAGATTAAGCTTATGACCACATTTTTATTCTTCTACCTAAATAATGATCTACCAAGGTTAAATAGTTTGGCTAGATTTTTATTCTTTATCTATAAACATGAAATTTAAAGCATTAATTAGTCAAGATTAAGATATTTGACTATCATGGGCTGTGGCATTTATGAAAAGCTGCACACAACCATTATTTTCACAATAAAGTAAAAGTAGTGGAACTTAAATTTGCACACTTTCATGATCTATTTTTGTTTGGGTTTCATATTTTTTCATTTTTTTATCTTTTCTTATTCTTTTTTTCCTTTGATTATTCTTTTAGGACATACCCTCTTTACATTTTTCAATTTTTAATATGGAAAACATTTTGCAGAAAGCAAAAGTATGTACAATATTACAAGACTAACCATAGCCAATTAAAAATTATGAATCCTATTATTATAGGACCCTAATAGTGGCTCCACATGGGGATTTCATTTCTTTGTGAAATGTCAAGAACTTTAAGATTAGTAGCCTCTGAAAATGTGATTGAAGTTACCTTGTAAACTATTTTTCTATGATTCTGCTTTATTGATACTTATGATGGTAAAACCTTCAAATCTCAGGGCCTTCTCTCCAGGCTTCAACTTCAAAAGATTACCATCCAATCCAATCTAAACTCTGCAATGTTATATACAATGATCAAAGTAAAGTGAACTATTGTTGATTTGTGGGTATATAATGTTTCAACATTCTAACATTGACAGGTCTTCCTGGTAGATTTGATCCATCTATCTCTCTCAAGAAAAAGGAATTGTTACCTCTGTAACCATAAATGTCATAAGGGCCTTACCACATAAAATCAATTTTTCCATGTTTTCCCTTGTCTTCTCTTCTTGAATCCCACTTAGGAACTTTATCACCTATGTAAAAATCATCAGCTTTGGTCTTTTTATCAAATATCTTTTTGTTTTTGTCTTGGATTACTTGTGATTTTACATATAATTCTTCGCTGGTCTAATGCAAGTGTATGGTATGATTTATTCTTCTCTGGATATCATTTGGTTCTACTTGCAACTTCGGGATGATCTTCATCACCGGAACTCCCAATGATGATGGAAAAACAACATCCATTCCATATGCTAGTTGATAAGGAGATGTACCAATTGAATTTTTGGTAGTTAGTTTGTATTCCCATAAGGCATTGACCAAATTTTTGTTCCATGTATTTTCGTTGTCTTCCAGTAATTTCTTAATGATATTGACCAGGCTTTTGTTAGATGATTTTGCAATTCCATTACCTTGAGGGTAATATGCAATGGAATGGCCAAGGGTGATGTGGTATTTGTTACAAAATTCTACCATTTTATTGGATTTAAAAGCAGCAGCATTATCAGTAATGCGCTTTTGGGGGCATCCAAATCTTGATAGGACATTGTTTTCTAGAAAGGGGATAATGACAGAGTCTGTAGCTTGTCTAGAAGGGATGGCTTCTATCCGTTTGGTAAAATAATCAATGCTGTCAAAATGTTGGGATGAGGAGGCTAGGTGTATTTCTCCAATGAAGTCTAATCCCCTGTTGAAATGTAATTTCTGTGGAGATGGGTTTTAGAGGTAAAGGTAAAATATTTCTTTTTGCCTCAAATATCTCACACTTATGATAGGGGGCAACATGTTTTTTAACATCTGCAAACAGGGTGGTCCAATAAAAACAAGTCATTAAAATTTTTTCAATGGTAGTCTTCCAATACAAGTGTCCTCCATAATCTCCTGCATGAAATTCTTGCATAATTTTATCAGCTTCATCTTTTAATAAACAATTTAAAAGAATACCATCATTGTCTTTCCAAAAAAAAGCATTATCTATGATACAATATCTTAATGACTTCATTTTCAAAAATCTAGCTTTAGTTCTTGTTAAACCAGGAGGAGCTTGTAAGTTCAGTAATACAAATATGATATCTACATACCAAGGTGAATTAAGAAAAGGTTCACTGATCTGTGGAGTCACCATCTCTTCTTGATCATCAAGTGCACCAATGAAATTTATATCTAGGGCTTGACAGTTTGATTCAACCATGAGTTTGGCTAAACCTCAGCTTTTGATAAGTTTAGTAGGCTTTATATCTATGTCATATTCCAAAATAGTGTCAATCCATTTTCCTCTTTTTCCTTCAGGTCCATTTTGTGTCAAAATGTTCGTAACTACTGAATTTGGAACATAAGCAATGAAGTGAGAATACAAAATGTACACTCTAAAGTATTTAATATCCTCTACTTAAGATAATGCATTTTTTCCATAATGTTGTATTTGAGTGTGGCATCTCTCAAGTATTTACTAAAAATTCAATTGGTTGTTCATATCCTTGGTCATTATTTTGCAACAAGATTGCTGCAATAGTGTGTTCTGAAGCAAAAGAAAAAAATTATAAAATATTTCTAGAAATAAGGACTTATAAGGACTGGAGTCTTGGTTAGGGCTTCCTTAATGGCTTGAAAGGACTGTTTGGCCTCCACTGTCCATTTAAGTGTTGATTTCTTCCTTAACATGTTATTTAGTTCTTTAATCAATTATGCTAAATTTGAAATGAATCTCCTTAGAAAAATTATCTTGCCTAAAAATGATTGTAACTCTTTGATGATTCTAGGATGGGTGATGGTCAAAATGGCCTCTATTCTAGTAGGATCTATTCTAATTCCATCTTTGGATATTATATGTCCCAACAGTTTACCCTCTTCTAGACCAAAGAGTGTCTTTTTGGGATTTAAGGAAATCCCAAATTTTCTACATTTAATGAAAACTCTTCTCAGGTGATCTAGGTGTTCATTATCAGATTTAGAAAAGATTGTGATATCATCTTGGTAAACTAGTAGGAATTCATAGATATCCTTGGAAAAAGCTATATCCATAGCTATTTGAAATGTTGCTCCTGCATTCATTAGTCCATAAGGCATCTTTAAATACATGAAGGTACCCCAAGGTGTAGTAAATGCAGTTTTAGCTTTGTCTTCTAGTTGGACTAAGATCTGGTTGTGTCCAAAAAATCCATCAAGTAAAGAGATTCTGGATGAGCCTACTACCATCTGAAGGATATGGCCCATTTTTTGTAGAGGATAGTTGTCTTTTAATAAGACATTGTTCAAATTTCTGAAATCAATACATAGTCTGATTTCTCCAGTTTTCTTCCTAGTAGTGACTAAGTTTGAAAACCAATCTGAGTATCTAATGGGAGATATAATTTGGGCATCATACATTCTTAATTTAACTTCTTTCTCAATAGATGGCATAAGAATTCGATTAATTCTCCTAAGTTTCTATTTAAAAGGTTTATGATCTTCTTTAATAGGAATCTTGTGTTGAATTATGTTGGTGTCATAAGACTTCAAGTCTTAATAACTCCATGCAAACACATCTTGGAACACTTTAAACAAATTTATATATTTAACATTTTCCTCTAGAGGTAGGGCTTTTGATATTTTAATGAATTTTGATTTTTCCTCAGTTCCTATGTTACAATATTCTATATCTTCCCTTAAAGGATCCATTTTTGGTTTCCTAGCTACATCGTTTGAGTCAAACAAATCTTCTAATGGGACTAATCCCTTAGGATAAAAAATATTTTTAAGGTTTAGAATTTCAAGATCATGATTTGTTATTTCTTCTATCTCTACATTTTCTAAGTTATCTATTTCTAATCTAGTGAAATTAGTAGGTTTACCTATATCTAAAATATTTACATCTATCCTACTATCTATGTCATTGTCTACTGTATAGTCTGTATCTATATTACAATTATGAAACTCAACTTCAACATTCATGAAGACATAAATCTGGGAATCCTATGAGAAAATTTGCCAATACTTCAAATTGTTTGGTATGACAAGCCTATGCCTCACTTTTGTAGTGTACTCATGGTTGGGCTGAAAGGGAAATTTGCAAGTACTAGAAAAGGTGGCCAGATTGTGAGCTTGCATATTCTACTTTCTAGGAATGGCAAAAAAGTTAGTATCCATAAGGTCTTTGATCAAATCTAGGACAGTCTCTCTATATTGACTTAGTTTGGGATTGTTTACAGAGTATTCACCATTAATTTGTTTAATAATTAATTATGAGTCTCCAAGTATAGAAACTCTCTTGGCTCCTAGTTTTCTAATCATTTGTAAACCTAAGATTAGAGCTTCATACTTTTCCATGTTATTTGTGCATTTAAAATTTAACCTAAATGCATGACCTTTGGCATGATTATTCTCCATATTGTGGATCCACACTCCAACTCCTGCCCCTAACCTATTCACAGATCCATCAAAATCCAAATGCCATAGTGACTCGTGAAAAATGTTTTCACTATCATCTATTCTGTATTTCTGTTGTTTAGTTGTGATTTCCTTTTTGTCATGGTTTGAATTATACAAGATGAAAGAGTCCATATCAGAATGCATGGAGTATATAGGGAAGTTTTGTGGTTTTTCTGCACTACTCACCATGTATTTCATTAAGGTCTCTCTATATAGTTTTCTTTGTTGACCAAAAATAGATATGGTGGCATATGACATATCTAATTGCAAGGATCCTTGCAATTTTTCTCCTCATAAGCGTGTAGAAATTTTGAATAATATGACACTTATTCACAAATATTATCCTGATTATACACTATTGCAGAATGCATGCATAATACATAACCTCCTCTACCATTGATCATCAATTTTGCATAATCAGAAACATTCGCATGCGCACATTGAAACGTCAATCACACATATCAACACAATATATCACGGGGAAAGCATACAGCTGAAAATCCCCAACTATCTGTATATTATATTGATTGAGAACATGTAACAATACATAGTAGAA
This sequence comes from Pinus taeda, assembly GCA_000404065.3. NCBI lineage: Eukaryota > Viridiplantae > Streptophyta > Pinopsida > Pinales > Pinaceae > Pinus > Pinus taeda. The sequence goes on along the minus strand of APFE031469108.1, from coordinate 96,789 downwards.
TACTCCTCACAAGTACTTAGTAATATCTCCACCTGTTACACACAAACTAGCTCAGATCTAAATCAATCACAGGTTCAAATCTCCTCCGCTGCTTGCCTGCCTCCACTGTGCAATCCTACATGAGAATAGAATGAGAATGGCTAATCCAAACTCATGTTTCCCTTGTGTAACACTATCCAATCCTCATTGGAAATCTCAATCCACTGATTGTGAAAATCACATGCACAACTATAGTCACAACTGATAGCTGTCTTACCCTTTCACTCATCTCTAACACTTATCTCCACTGAACTGTCCATGCATTGAGTTAACTGATGTATTCCTCAATTGATTCATGAGTTAATAATTAGTGAATTAATTAATAACTAATTCGGATCACTCATCACTAGTGTATTTGTTAGTTAGACTAAATACAACTAGTTCAACTAAGTCAAACTGAACACAACTCCATCAACTCCTCATTCAACTCCACCAAACTCAATCACTTGAGTTCTAACTGAAGTCCTTCATGCAATAGCTCAAATAACCCATAAGAAAATTGTATTTCCTTCTAGAAGTTGCATGTGCCACATCTGTAGCTCGAACTGAAGTGCTCCAAGAGAATAAGATAATGTTTATAGTCCAAATATTATTAAGAGCTAATAATATTTGACTGTTCTATTTTTAGCCTAGCAGTCTAAAAATAGACTTTGCCCATATTTCTAAAAATAGAGGTCCATCTATTTTTACCAACATGACCAATCATCCATAAATAGCATCCTGCAACTCATAGATCATGATCCATATGTCTAAAAATAGACTATGCGCCAAAAATAGCCTACGGGCCCACTTAGTGAAGGTGACTTCCTTTCACTAAGCTCCATCATCTTGTTGCATTTTCAACAAGAAAAACACTCAATCTTGTGTACTTGACGAAGCAAGACAAGGTGTTGTGAAAAGTTGGTAGGGAGGCTCCAAAATGAATCTAAGGCAAAATTTTGGAGGGAGGTTGTAGCCGCTACAACACTTAGCAACACACTGGTAGAACTCTAGCTCTCTAAATGGACCTTATTCGTGAAAATCAAGTCTAACACCTCCATATGTATTGTTCAGTTCTCAACTCATCTTGGTTTCACACTAGCTTGATTTTAAGATGTAGCATCTCCCAAGCTCTTGGTCGATTGACACACATTCCAAGCCAAGGCAACATAGTTTTTTCGATTGGGGTTGAGGGGTATATTGGTGCACAAGTAAGTCGACAAAGTCTTAGTTTCATCTCTGGTGTTGCTCTGCTGCCAACAGGCCTAGACAGTACCCTGACGGAGTCACATAGGAACACAAGCATGGATCCGCTACCAGGGAGCCTGGTCAATACCCTAGCAAAGTTACTTGCATCACCTCTCTACGTAAGAAGCCTTTCTCTTCTTTTGCCTTATTTATTTTTCATTTTAATTTTTTCTTACTTTTCATTTTTCATTTTTGTAACTGTGCATAGCACTTATTCATTTCAGAGGTGGAAGAGGGATCCTGACTTATTAGGAGAAGAGGAGGTTGTTCCAGCAGAGAAGTAGTTTATTTTATCTCTGACATGCCTGCTAATTTTTTCCCCCTCACCTTACTCTACTTGACTGAGCTGACAAGGGTTAACCCAAAAATAACTGATTAGAGTAGGTGACACTAGTCAACGCGCAAGCGTTGTGTTTTCACCAAGGTTCACTTCAAATAGTACATATTTTCCTTCAACATATCATGGACTAAAAGTAACAAGCTCTTCATACAGAGGAAATATGACAGCTAACCAAGTAGTGATAGTTGTATAAGCCCTCTTGTACTTTACCTAGCTCGTTTGAAGAGCCATACGTGGTTTCATGTGAAAATAACCTATGGATGAAACAAGAAAACTAATAAACAACAAAACAAAATAAGAGCACAAGAAAAAGTGAAAGTTAAGCAAGTAAGAAAATAAGCAATAAAAGAAACAAACAAACAAACCAAGTAAGGAAACAAGCATGCAATCAAACTGACTGAAAGCAAACACTACTCTACTCCTAAGCTAATGGTGCATGGGCTTGATCATGTGAAGTGATATTTCCGATGCAGCCACTGGTGCATTGGTTGACCCATGTTGGTGAAGGCTTGGTCCACAAGCAACCCAGTTGTGTGAACCAACAAGAAAGAAAGATATAACAATGAAGACAACCACAATTCATGTTTCAAAGTGCCCATAGGACATAAGTGAGTACAAGTGTATGACAAGCAGTATGTGGGCTTATCATGAATTTGTGCGACACCACTTGCAACTTTGAAGCATAAGCACAATCTTGACTATGACATGCAAGAAAATGAAAGAAACAAAGATATCTTGCATCATGCACATGTGCTTGTAATGTAATATTCCTCCAATGCATGAGCGATAAGATCGTGAAGTTCAAGTGGAGGGAGTATGATCTATGTGTGAGATGGATCTTCAATGTATACAGATGAGAGATGAGGGGCCTTGGGTGATTGAACAGTTTCTTGGTCGGAAGTGAGACTAATCCCAAGAGAGTGAGGACCTAACATAACCATTAGCTCGGGGTGAAGTGCCTCAATAGTCTTGTGTGTTTCAACTTCATCATCAGGCAGATCATCATAAATCGGTGACTTCGAAAGATCAACTGCAATAGATTCCTGAACGTGATCAAATATGGTAGTAAATGGACCATGATCACCACGATTAGAAAAATCAATGATTTTATCAACATTCTCATGATCAAATGAATCAAATAGAGGGGTAGATGAAAATCGAACAAACTCATCCTCTATGTTTCTAGAAGAGACAAACGAAAGATCAAGCGGACTTTCAATGAATAACTTATCCTCTCCATTGTTGAATGATGGACCAACATCCAGTGTGTCCTGTGAGTTATCAACAATGGGTGGATCCATGGATGAAGATACACATGCGAAATCATGGATGGCAGGCTCACCAAAGATGTTAGGAAAGAATGGAGAGGCTCGAATGGAAGAGAGGCATCCTTCGTCGAGTGTTGATGTTTAAGCTCCCATTCATATTATTCATGAATGATAGTGCATGTTGGTTGTGCAGCACCAGCTTCATAAATGGATTTTTCCTCGTTCATAACAAGGGAAGAGTCTGGAATGGAAGAACACAAGATAGTATCATCCGGAGGAACAACCGAGTGCAAAGACAGAGGTTGTGGAAAAGAATGCATATGACAAATCGAAGGACTCACAACCAAATATGCGCAAAAATTTAGTGAAGTGATGTTAGGAGGATGTGCATATTGAACACCTGTGTGAGTATGATCATCAACATCACTCGGCAATGGTGGAGTTGTTGGATGAGGGGATGGCGGACAGTCAGTCGAGACAGTGACCACATCCAACTAAGATTGTGCAGCTCCATCAGTGAATAATGTTGAGTGAGGCTTCATTTCAAGCTTCTTCTTGGGACGAGAAAATTTCTCAAGGAAATACTTGAATCGATCCCAAATATAGGAAAATTTCATCTAGCTCCTTGGAGCTTCAAACTGCAAGTCATGGAACCGCTGCCAAAAATCCATAATCGATTCATGCGGAGCCTTCCATTGTTGTAGCAATTTTTAGTCAAGATGGTCTTGATCAAAATGATAGAAAGTGTCTTCAATGAGATCACAAAAGTGCTCAGGTGAGTGCACGCTCTCAGTCGATAGGTTGAAAAACCATCAAAGTGGTGATTCACGAAGTGTGTATGCAAGTAGCAAGCTAGCCTGTTCGTCAAAACACCCATATTCCTCATGAAGCATGGAAAGAAAGTCATATAAGTACTCAAGCCATGCCACTTCGCCTTCACCATCATACGTGTAAGTGGTCAAGTGATCGTAAAACTCCCCCGTGATGGTGACATCTTCATTATTTGAAAAACATTGTGGAGGAAGAAGAGTGTAAGAATCCATGAAAGATATGAAAAGTTTCAAAACAGGATGAGAGGAAACAACTTTTATCTGGCCCTCCTAGCACCAGAAATGTTGACAATGCTAGATCCACCAACATGTCAAGGGATCTCTCCAGTAAGAAGCCCGAGTTATACCTTAGAGTGTTTGGTGTAGGAGTTCTAGCAATGGGTCATATGGTAATGCCTTGACTATGATTTTGCATAGAGGCAACTGAGATAACTCTGTTGGTGGCAAGGGTGTGACAGTTGTAGTGAGTTAAGGAAGGTGCATGAGAGGTTGTAACACATGGGGGTTTAGATGAGTGTTCCCCTTGGAAACCTATAATTGTACTCAGCTTAGGAGGGAACACACGAGCAAAGATACATCACAAGATGGAAAGCAAATTAGCAAGCAATCCAAAGTGATGGTTAAACCAACAACACATTTCAGAAAGATTCATACATACTTATACAGAATAGTCCATACATGCATGCGTCAGTAAGCAATACATATATCATTTAGAGTAAACCAGATAGCATAGAATACAGTACAACATATGCATGAAATGTGATGGCTCTTATTATATAAATAAGTGTAAGTTATAGTCATATAATACATCTATGTCCAACCACTAGTCCCAATAGAGGAACATTACAACCACATCCGCCTACGCCTCCAAAGAGATGTACTAGCTCTGTGCAGTGGAGAAGCCAAGGCTCATTACAATATTGTCCAAGCTCTCTCCAATATAGTCTTATCGGAACCTTGTCTGACCAAAATCCTTTATAATGAGTTATGAGGGACTATTTATAGCAAAGGGTGGGGTGAACCTTGACATTCCCCTTTGTGACAGTTCAACTACCCTCATGACTCTTCAGCTAATCTATGACTACTACATCCAACTATCACAACTTGACTTACACTTGAAATGACTTTACATTAAAATTCACATGTACCCATGTGAAACAAAATGGCTTGAGCAAGCTAAGCTAGACATCACTCTAACTTAGACAACCATGGAAGTCCAACTCCTCAACATCTTCATGTTGATCGATAGTAACATACTGATGCCAAGATAGGTAGTCCTTGATGTTGTCTATGTGTTTCGGTGTGACATCCATCTGAAACCTGACCCTTACCTCCATAGCATCTGGGTAACTACTTTGGCTCCTCTTTCCAACTCATCTGAAAGCATGTGCATCATTGTCTTCAATGCGGTCTGACTAGCAGCATACTTGTGCATGATGTCTGCACTAATGGGCAAGTCTGGGTTGGTGGAAATGTGCATCAACTCATCGAAGAACTAGTCAAGCTCCAGTCGGACATGTTTATTTTTCTTCACCTAGGTGAGAGTCCCAGTAGATGGGATCAAGTGTGTGCGCACCACAACATCCATACTCCTGAATACTCATGCATTGGAAGCTTATATGCTAGTGATGAGTTGTAGGAGCTCTTCATAGTTCTGGATCTGACTCTGAATATGTGCCTTCATCTTGACTGCGTTGGCCCTCATCATCTTAGGAAAGTGAAGTGGGGCTCCCTTGTATTTCATCATCCATGTTTTCATGTCATCAATAGTAGCATGCAAGTTCGTTAAGATACATTCTCTTCTAGCACATCGTTGTTGCCATCCATTGAGATGGAAACTACCTTATGCATGGTACCAAACTTGGAGTACAATGCTCGCATAACTGTGTCAAGGGGAAATACTTCATCTGGTATTTCCTTATTCAGTTCATCTCGGGCGGACATCATCACCAAGTCTCCTCCTTGCTTGGCTGTATGTATTTCCTTTTCCAATCACTCATTCTCAACTATCAGAAAGCGAAAACTTGAGCTAGTGTCTTTGTCATACACTCTGGTTGCATCAGCCAAGGCTGCTGGATGTTTTTGCACATCAGTCATGATCACTCATTCTTCAACTTGCACATGAGATGTATGATCCTCTAGTGTTGATACTCTGCGAGACTGCACAACTCTCTGTTGAGATTTGTTGAATGAGATGTTGTGCATTTCTCCTTCTGGATGATCACCAAGGATCTCAGTGCCTCCTTGGTCACTAGAGACTTGCTCATCATTTGGATGCAATGAAGCGGGTAAGTCAACCTCTTGGTGATGATGCATGAGGTCGGTGTCTTGTTCCAACTCTTGTTGCTCCTTGTCTGCATCAACCTATTGAAGTGCTTGTTTAATCTCATGAGTGAAGTCTTGTTACTGTAATGGTTCACCCTGTTGGACTGATGCTAGCTAATATGATAAGTTCACTACCTGTACGAACGCTACTTCATCTATTTGCACATGTTGCGCCCCCTACTATATCTATTGTTTTTGTGCTTCCCTCTCCAATTTGTGCAACTCTTGTTCTTTTCGGAGTTTTTCTCTCAGCTCATGCAACACCTTCTCTTCTTCTTCCATTCTTCTCCTATTCCTCTACCTTTGCACGATTTGCATGTCGCACTCGTGCCTCTTTGCCTCTATGGCCATAGTTTCTTTCTCTACTAATGGATCAACTCAGAACTTGTAGCTTTTCTCCTCTTCCATGCGATCGAGAATCTTCCTATTACCTTTTTCGTGCACTAGTATGCTTGCCTCTGCTGCCACTGTTGCTGTTGGTGCTCTCTGTGATGTTGCTTCATGCTTCTTCGCTAACCACTCCATAGCGAATCTGACCAGTTCATTGGGTCTAGAGAAACTGTAGTAATATCTCCATGGGTCCTCCTCAGCCCAATGACATGCCCTGTGAATCTAGTTGAATTGAACTCTCATGTAGTGATATTTCACAACAAAATGTGGGTCATATGGATTGTAGCTTCGGAGATCGAATGGGTACTTCTTCACCAATTATTCTTCAACATCCACTTGTTTGATACTCTGAATCTCATATAACCCAATCCGCAACGGAAGAGTGGGCCAAGGTGCCTTCTTCTTCTGGTGGAGTCTAGTTGTCAATCTTGCTGAGATGTGATATGCTACTTCCTACATCATGAGTATGTCCAAGGAAAACTTTGGTAGAACATGCAAAGCTTCTCTGCCCTGAACACTTGGATGAAGGTGCTAGACAGTGATGCATACCAATAAACAATGTATATCAGTGCCTCCATTGCTTCCTTTGAAATGCAGGGTGGATCCTGTTCGAATATCATCTTGTAGACTGGGGTGACAAAATGATTGGACAGTCGTGTGACTACACCTCTAAAGCTGCATTCAAACAAAAACTTACAATATGTGTTCACAGTAGTCTCCACTGGCGACCATGCCCACTCCAAGCCTAGGAACTCATGTTGGGCACAAATTTCATCTAAGATGTAGGTGGACATGTAGAACTCTGCATGCATACGTCCGGGTGAGTATCGAGCCTTCATTACTTGTTCCTTCAGCTGATGAGCCAACACGACGGTCCAGTTACATGTTTTTCCTTCTCTTGCCAGTTGGTCCAGTAAAGTCACCCAACTATGTGGGAAGGTTTCCATGCTTTCTTGGAAACACAGTCGATAAGAAAATATGACCAAGTATTGATACGCCTTCCTCAGTATCTTTGTCTTGTAGATCTGGTTGGGTGTCAACCTGAATCGAGTCAGAGCATTTACCTAGTTCTTCATAATGTCTCTAGAGTTAGCACTATTGTTGGGTAAGCTGAAGGAAGTCTTCATGACAGTCACGGGCTCTGACATCTGATACATCTCATGCCCAGAAGGTTGCAATATTCATCCCACTGACATTGGTCAAGGTCATCGTCTTGGGATCAATATGAGAGACGATCCAGTGTATCATGTCTGCGCATGGGAACATGGGGTATCTGCATGCAATCCAGTACAATCCAGACTTGTGAATGTTCACATACACCTGACAGTCTTCGAGGCCTTCCTCAAAAGTGCCTACAAATTCTTCATTGACCTCTTGCCACTTGAGTTTGATGTCCTTGTCTAGAAACAACTTTGTATCTTCATAGATTGGTAGACTAGAGGAACCTCGCTCAACTAGTGCTCCATCTGCATTTCCGTCAATGTCCTTTGTTCCCGCTCTCTTGGAAGCCATTGATCCTATAGTTATAAGAGGTAGATGAACATCTGAAAGGTCTGGAGACAAGCAACATGCATGGAGATAAATCTGTCAGCAAAAACCAAAGAAAATTTGGGAAATGACAAGCACATACCGGGGAATGGATAGGCAAGATTGCACAATTTCTTCTACGAGGCTGGTTGACTGGCTGCTAGATTTGCACAAAAGGTAGTTTGGGTTATCTAGGAGGCAAGACTAGCTACTAGATTTGTGTGATGCACAATACAGACTGGTTGTTGGCTGTTGGGACTGTGCAATGTGCAATTCCAGTTGGGAGTGACTACAGGCTCACAAATTGCATTGCGCAATTTTCTCGGCCAGTAGTCACTATCCCTCAGAAATGCACAAAACAATCCTAGAGGATAGCTAGGCAAAAATGTGCATTTCTGGAGAGGAAGACTGAGCCCTCCTTCACTAGATTGTGCAATGTCGTTTCAATGAAGGTAGAGTCCAGGCCAAGGTTGGCCCGACTCGCCGACGAGCAACTAAAATTAAATAAGACAATGAATGCATGGTGACACTAAGTGAAAGTATAAGTGATTGACAGTGCATGCAAACATGAATGAAAGATTCAATAAACAAATCAACATGCATGTGGGTGAAGCGAGTCATCGAATCAACGGCCGCTTGTGTAAAATAGTTTCATGCATGTGGCGGCAATGAGATAGCAATGAAAACTGAAACAATGCTAGGAAAATCTAGTATACATGAAAATGACAGCAAGTGTTCAAATAAATCAAGCAAACATCACTCGCACAAGAAAAAAACATAGATAGTGACAAAAATATTGAAAAAGACAAGTTGAGGCCACTTACCCGTGAATAGCTGAGCTAGATGTGTCGAAGAGTCTTGGATGTGTTGTGGGATGTCAAAGCTCCAAGATCAATATGAAAGAATGAGCTCTGATCCGTCGAATAAATAAGTTTTGAGCTCATGACACTCATTCCACAAATCTAGGAAAACGCGACACTTGGAGGAAAGTTTCTAAAACAACTTTGCATGTAATCTCTAATTGTTAAAAATAGCTCCTTGAATCATGGTATGCCTTTTGCATGTTTCCTTTTTTATTCTGAGAAAAAGAAAGCCATGCATGCAAGTCAAGTTTCCTTGGTCCCAAGTGGAACTGATCAACCCAACTGCTCATGCAAAAAGCTGCTCAACTTCTTGAAGGAAATGTGCATTTCTAGTTGGGAGTTGGGCTAGCTTCCCAGGAGATTTTCATAATTTTTGGGCAGAGTAGCTAATTTCTACCCAGATTTGTGCAAATTCTAGGCTAAGTAGCCCTACTGGGGAAAATTGTGTGATTTTCACTGTGAGTGTTGACTAACATAATTGTGCAATTCTAGAGTCTAGCAGGCTGCCAGATAGGATTGTGCAATTTATGGAGGGAAGGTTGAGCACCCTCTAGAAATGTGCAATTTCTTGGGGAAGTTGCTCAGCCTGCAGCTGGACCAAGTCTGGGAGAACAACCTATGAGGGGAATGCATCAAGATGTGATCAACAGGATGCCTTTGTGCAAGAAAAACATTGAAGTTTGTGTACTTGATGAAGCAAGACAAGGTGTTGTGAAAAGTTAGTAGGGAGGCTCCAAAATGAAGCTAACGAAAAATTTGGGAGGGTGGTTATAGTCGCTACAACAGAAACCTCCTCGACCACCATGTTGGCCCAACTCTTCATGTATATGTCTTTCTTCGTGGAATCTATAAGCATCAACAGTTCGTTCCATCATCAAGTCATAGCTTCAATAGTTTCTTTCATTGTGGCCTACTGATTTACAAAATTTGCAAAACATATGCTTTGGGGTATACACATACTTTTGTAATAAATAACAGTCTTCATAGTGATGTTGGCCTCTTGTTCTATAGATCTCGCACCACAATATTGATCTTGGGTTTACTGGATTAGGTGCTCCACTTTGCAAATAATCATTGTACACACGGCATTGATCTTATAATGGCCCTCTGCTTTGCATTTTGTACACCATACGTTTGACCTGGTTTCATTACCTTTCTTGAGATATTACAATTTCAAGGTCAAATTTTCTAATTAATTCTAAACTTGATGTACTCCTGCATGATTATATCCAATAGGCGAAGATTCTAGCTTCATTGCAATCTCCAATGCTCTAGCTTGAGTCCCTATCTTCTACTGCATTAAGGGTAACCTGATATAGGGAAGTAGTCAACTATAAACCATTCTTTATGTTGTTCAAGGGGTTTTTTAAATCTCACTTATCCCATTAGCACCTTGAATTGTTGATATAATTCCCATATAGATTCAGTAGTCGTCTGCTTGATTTCCTTCAGCTCTATAATGCATTGTGATTCTGATTTCAACATCTTGAATTCTGATACCAGCGATTTCTTAATATCATCCAACGAAGTAGTGAGATTAGTCACAAAATACTTCATGTACCATGTTAGCACTCTTTCTCGGAGTGTCATGATGAGTTTCACCTTATTTACATTTTCGTTAGTGACCTACCTTGCTTTCCATATTGCATAAGCTACAAACCAAAACTAGTTAGGATCCTCTAATCCAAGTCCTCTAAAGGTAGGCAATTTAATGCCATCAACCATTCTTCTTATTGAGGGGTTAGGGAGAGGATTGATGAGGGTGAGGGGGAGGGGTGTAGAAGAATTATGGGGAGGGGGATGAGTGCTAAGGGGAGTAGATGGGTGGGGGATCCCATAGATGCCCTGATTTTTCTCAACTCCTAACTTCGACACACCTTCGGGAAGGGAGGGGGAATAATGCGGGGTTGGGGGTTTACTTCCTTCTTCCTCTCTTTTAGACCCACCTAAGAAGGGACTATAGTTGGTCTCAATAAATTTCTTGTGATATACTCTATATCACTTTCCACTTTGCGTAGATCCCAACTCAGGTTCAGGCTTATTCCCTCTTCTCCCAAACATTAATCTGACCTCATCCATGGTGCACCATTTTCACACAAAATAATTTTAATCCACAACTTAAAATAATGTAGGTAATTACCTCACAAACCCTTGAAAAACCTTCACTCAGCTTCAATATAAGACATAGCCCCGTTTATTGTGAACTCAATTCTAAATCCTCCCAGGATACTGTTGATCCAAAAATCAACCACTCTTGAGATATTGTTGTTAGTATTATTGAGTCGTTGTATCAATTCATGGTTCCACTTGGTAGGCTCATTGAGCTTGAAACAAGTACTTTTATCTTTCAATTTTGATAACCATTCATATATTTCATCATAAAATGTCGTGAAGAAGACCTCGTGTTGGTTTGTAAAGAGATACTTTTGCAACCTAGCTTCAGTCGACAATCACGGATTTATGTTTTCCTAAACTATGAATTCTCTCTCCTTTTGATCCACCTAATCTTGTATTTCCTTCTTTGATGGATGATGCATCCACATCCCTCAAATAGATCCAAGCAACGAAACCATTTGTTGGCCTTTAGGGGGCTTGACCCATGTTCTTAGTTTATTGCGCACCAACAAAACCATCAACCACTGGCCATTTTTGATAATGACTGACAAGCATATCATATTCTCATTGTTGGGTGTGTGTCATATTCTTTCCACAACTAGCCCCAATAGTGAAGTGATGGTGTTAGAGGGGGGGTAGCAGTGCCCCTTATCAGGGGGTTTGAGGGGTGTAATATCCCCCAACTATGGGGTCCGAGCAGCACCTCGGGGAAAAAAAATTTGGACCCTATATTAGGTGGGCAGACCTACCTATGGTTTTTTGCATGGGTTTTGCACATGGTTTTAGGCATGATGGTTTTCCTCCCATGGTATCTTGTATATTCGGTCATGATAAATATGGTTATGTTCTAATCCAGGGTTAATGGATTGGGGTTTATGGGTGCTTCGACATGTATATATATGTATTATAAAATTGAAAGGAATATAATGAAAAATCAATTTGGTAGTCACAGTTTTGGGATCCAGGGGAAAATATTTGTGTATATCTATTTTATGTTTTATGCTCGTGTCATTGTTTATTTTCTATTTTTAGAATTTCTATGCAAGTAATTTATGTACAGGGTTAAAACCTACACTCACCCAAAGTAGTTATGGGAGGTTTCAGAACCAGGTTTCTGCATCCGAAGGGACACTACATTTTGGCACCCGTTTGTTTTCTTATGTTCTATACTTATCTACAACTTCAAATATATAAAAATATTTCACGTTGATGTTTACTTCACATAATTGCATTCATCACATAAACATACCAGAGAACATTATAACATGTATTCTTTCGCATAAATAAGTAACAATCATAAATATAAACATAGATAATGAACAAAGATACAAAAGACTTCGCCCAAACTTCTCATTCTTTATTAAGATTATTCGTTCAGTACATACAACTTCTTCAACCTACGCACCTAGCTACAGGTTGTGTACAGACTCAGTTGTAGACTCTTCAAGGCCTCCACACACTCAATTGCGGAGCCTTTCCCCAAAACATAGACTACAGATAAAAATATGATCAATTTCCTCACATTTGCTATGATATTCTACTAACTTCGACAAAGCATTACATCTTCTTATATAGGTTTCATTACTACAAAACTATTGTCCACATACTATGGAATCTACAAAACAATGACTAAAACATAGATATTTGTTACAAAATAAGGGGCTTTGACCCACCCCAAAGCCCCTAAAAATTGCACAATACATATATAACTTTGCACACTTTTCTCCTCAAAATGCAGAGTCTTTGACCAAAACTTGGACCAAGTTTAGCCATGCCAAACACTATGTCCTTCTCATCTAAGATATCATCATGGAGCCCAAACTAAAGGATACCCTTGAATTTTTTTTCTATCTTTATCACTTCTAGCCCAAATAGCGTATGTATATCCATGAAGTTGTGCATCCTTGTTTGCAACATATCTCAACCCATAGTACATAGTACCATGTATACATCTCATAATATGCTTCATTGCAATATAATGCTCATGCCTGAGTTCAACTTGGAACTAGATCAACATGTTCACAACGAATAAAATGTCCAGCCTGCTGTTAGCCAAGTATATTAGTGAACCAATCAACTGTCGACACATAGATGGATCTACCAAACTAGGTTTGTAGCCTCTTAACTTCTTCAAGTTCATCACCATGGGAGTAGCCATGGATTTACAATTCATCATACCAAACTTATGAAGGATATCAATCACATACTTTCCCTGACCAAGGAAGTCTTCGTAGGGTTTATGTCATACTTCTAGTCCCAAGTAATAATGCATCAACCCAAGATCCTTTATATTAAATTCAAAATCCAACTTCTTGTTACATTAAATAATAAGAGGCTCAACACCTATAAAAAAAAAATCATCAACATCACTCTTGGTATCCCAATCACGTTAGATAACTATCAATAAAATTATACCAATCTATTGGAGCTTGCTTGAGTAGACACGGGACCTTCTTTAACCTACAAACATGAGATGCATTTCCATGTGCCTCAAATCCTTGAGGCTTCTCTATGTATACCTCTTCCTTAATCACACTAGTGGGGAAACAATCTTCACGTCCATATGATATAAATTTTATCCCATCGAACCAACAAGAGAGATGATGGATCAAATGGAGGTGTACTTGGAAACTAGAGAAAATGTATCATCCCAATCTTCTCCCTCTTTCTAGGAGAACACTCTAGCCACAAATTGAGCCTTGAATTTATCAATATTTCCATATACAACATGCTTAATCTTATCTATCCACTTAGAATTCACCAATAACTTCCCTTCTAGCCTTGGAATAATCTCCCAAACATCGTTCTTCATGATCGATTGATATCCGTCATTCCTAGCTTCCTTCCACACTTGTTGGTAGGTTTATTCTTCATAAGTGGAAGGTTTTGCATCAATCAGGTTATTCATGAGTTCTGCATAGCTAGAGAAAATTTTTGGTTTCTTAACTTATTTCGATGTTCCATCAAGGGTTTTATTTTTCTACTTCTTCCAATGTATATATAAGCCATGTTGGTATTTTTCTTATCTCTGGAAAAATAACAGGTTCCATTGGTTCATGAGGCCCTTCTGGCTATGTAGGACCTTTTTTTGAACTTGAATGTTCATCCTCATGTTTTTCCTCAACAAGGGACTCCAATGAAACTTCCTTGGACTTCCAATGTGCCACTTTCTCCTCAAAAATGACATCCTTACTGACCTCGACCTGTCACTATTCTATAATGTAGACTCTATAGGCCTTAGATGATTCATTGTAGCCAAAAAATGTGTCTTTCTTCCCTGAAGGCTCAAAATTGTTCCTTTTATCCTTAGGAACATGGATATTGACAGGAAAACCAATGATTCTCATGTGCCCAACCTTTGGCTTACTTCAAAAGTGATTCTTCAAGAGTCATGCCTTTTAAAATTTGATGAGGACTTTTGTTATGAATATATATAGTTGTCAATGATGTTTCTCCCCATAATAATAATGGAAAATCTTGGCCACGCATCATGGCCTTGGCACATTCTTCAATGAACATATTTTTTCATTTTGGTGCACCATTTTGTTGTGGATTATAGGGAACAATCAACTCCCTCTTAATCATAGCTTTCTTATAGAAAGCTCAAATCTCTTTCAAGGTGTATTCTATCCATTGTTAGATCTCAAAACTTGATCTTCTTACCTATCAAGTTCTCCACTTTAGCTTTGAATTCCTAAAACGTTGTGAATACATCATCCTTAGTCGTTAAACAATCAATCCATGTCTTGTGGGATAAGACAGAAGTAAATTTCACATAGTACAATGAACCTCGAAGCAATATCATAGGCATTTGACCACACACATCAAAGTGTATTAAATCCAAGAATTCTTTAGATATATTTCCACTTCTTGGAAATGGTTTCTTGATGTTCTTCCAAAAGGAACAACCTTTACAGACACCTTCATGATCTATCAGCAGTTCGGGATGCCTCAAACTATTTTATTCAATTAAAGTAATGATCTATAATAGATATGTCCATACCATTTATGTCATAGCTCACTTCGATGGATTTCATCATGAACTAGGACTTGATCTAGTTGACTGACAAATCTATACAGACTTCCTTGACAAATCCAAATAATCCTAACATCATCTATACTATATCCCTTAGACCATACAAGTACTTTTCATCCACAAAAGCTACTCTATCTCCTTTATCTTCCAAACATGAAATAGAGACAAGATTGTTTTTCAAACTTGATACATATAGAACTTTGTTGAGATGCATACTATTACCATATTACAAATCTATGGATGCCTTTCCAACTCCTTTGACTGCATAGTTGTAATTTTATCCAAGCTTAATTCTTTGGGAAAACCTCTTTTCTATTATGCTAGAAATATTTCCATTCTCTCTAGTCATATGGCTTGATGTGCCACTATCTACCAACCACATATCATCATCATCTGCAATAGAACTTATTAGAGTATAAAAGTAGAAGAAATATTGTCGCCTTTTAGATTCTTGGGGTGTTCATCTTCAACATCAGTTGTGGAAGCATGTTGTTTTCCCTTTCTCTTCTTGTTATTAGCCATCTTAGGACAATCCCCTTTGAAATGCCCAAATTTCTGACAACCATAACATTGAATCTTGGCATGTCCTTTTGCTTTGACTTCTTGTGTTGAGTTACAACGTTCTTCTTTCCTTTATTCTTGAAGCAGGTTTCTAATTCTTCAGAAGCTTATATTTTCTTATCTCTCGATATAATCCTTGATTCTTCTTGAGAACAAGAGGCCCATAGTTATTCAAATGTAATTTTTTCCTTCCTACTACTTATAACCGTTGCAAATGCATACCATGATATAGGTAGACCATTGAATGTTGTAGACACAATTTCATTCTCAGGAATAGTTTCTCCAGTTGCTACAATTTGGTCCTTTATTTAATAAATCCTTACAAAATGTGAAGAAATTATGTCATCTTTTATCATCGTTACATCACGAATTTCATTCTTCAAACTCATGGCTTGAACAACATTCTTGATAGTGTATAGATTTGTTAGGGCATCATACATCTTATTAGAGTTATGAAACTTTGCAATGCAGGGGACAATAGGATATCTAATGGAGACCACAACGATGCTCATGGAATTGAGATAATCTTCCTTAAATTTCTCCTTTCTTGTTGCATCTGTTGGTTCCATAATTTTTCCTATTACAATATCCAATACATTGTTCTTTGCAACAATAATGTCAACTCTAAGATTCCAAGCCCTAAAATTCAAGGGTCCTTCTAACTTGTTTTTAGATTTCATAGAGGAGGACATGGATGTCAATCGACAAGAAGGAATTCAACAATCATGATCTAAAATTTTGGATTCTTTATAAGTGATATCAAAGTTCTTTTCTTCACCAAATCTCTGATACCATGTTGATTTTCTTAGTGCAATAGAAACTAGCACAATATTTATGAAAAACTTATAATAAATTTTGATGTAGATATTATTTTACTTTTATTCCAATATATCACTATATATAAAATAATAGATATCTCAATTCAAAAAAGGAGACAAGATTTACCCTCAGGAAAACCCACCAAGGGGAAAAACTCAACAACCTTTTCAATAGAGAAATTATTTTGTTCAATAAGAGATGCACCTAGACCTATGATCAAACCTAGTATCCCCCTCTAATTCAATCCTCTCAATCTAATCTAGAAATTTACTCTACCTATCTTGATCCAGAATTTCAGCCCTCCTACAATTTTCAGTCAACCTAGAATTTTGGCCCTCCTACAATTGTCAATTAACCCAGAATTTTGACCTCTTTAGTTTCCTAGAATTTCAGCCCCATACAATAGAATGCCCAAAAAAATTGTGAACCATAAAGAAAAGAGACCATCCACACATGCAAGTTGCAAGAGAGAGAAAGAAAGAGACAATTTGTCTTCATCATCCTATTCATCCTTTTTTCCTTTGCTTATTTTCCCAGAAGATGTCTTGTGTGAGAGATGTGAATTTTCCCAAGTTGAGGAGATTGAACTACCTTTATATAGTGTTATTATAGGTTGAATGGGTGTTTCCTTTTCTCAAGGATGACTAGACTTTGAGGGAGTTTGACTCAACAACTTTGGAGCCAAAAATTACAAGAATTCAATTTTTCTTCTTTAAAAGTCCCAATAGGACTTTGACTCAAAATGTTTTCATTTTGGATTTAGCATTTAAAATATGCTTTACAATATTAAATACAAGTACATCAAGTGGGAAAATATACATTATGATACTGACCATAGATATAAATTCAACAATCCTATGTTGGGGTGGAACATGGCTCAACCTACTTCAATTTCCAGTATTTTACTAGTTGCAATAGATAAATATTTATTTGAAATTGTGTTAATGAAATTTTTGGCATAGATGGTTTAGCAATAAGCATGATTATTTAATTTCTCTTTTAGAAATTTTATATGTACATGTATTTTACATTTCAACAAATTTGTTATGGTTGTAGTTATTACACTATTTGGTTGTATCTTTTTATATGTATTAAATTTTGAAACAACAATGGTTATGAAAGATAGGTTTCCTAAATTCTTCTTTAAATAGTTCATGTTGTAATTTATGCTATACATTTTCTTCTAGGAAGTTCCATAAGGTGAAAATTGGACCATAGTGAGGGGAAATCTCGTTGATCCTCTAGTCCAATTTTTATACCTTGGGTTGTGAAATTTTATGAAATATGATCAGAGGAATTTGGGTTTCCTAAATGCATTTGTGAGGTTCCAAAATTTGAAACTTGGACCATAGTGAGAGGAAATCCCACTAATCATATGGTCCAATTTTCAGATCTTAACTCGCAATATTTGGTCCAAATTTTAACTCTTGGGTTACAATATTTTAAGAGATATGATCAGAGAAATTATAGCTTCCTAGATGATCCTAGAATCATACATCAAACATGTCATGTCGCATTTCTTCTATAATTTTTCATTTAAGAGGTCCCAAAGGCTAAAACTTAGACCATAGTGAGGGCAACTCCATTGATAATTTGGTTCAATTTTCAGAACATGGCCTATTATAATTTATGAGATATTCCTTGATAAATTTGCTATATTATATGGCATGCAAAGTGTTTGAAGAAATTCCTAAATGGTTTAATGATTCATTGCATATAAATTGTTTGATGAAATACCCCAATGAAAATGTTGTTTTGTGGATGGGGATAGTATTGTTGTAGGTTATAATTATTCTATGGTAGTATTATTGTAGTTTATCTATGGCTATTTTCAAGCAAATCATTTGAATAAATGTGTTAAAGGTGTTTTATTACAATTTTCATACAATCTATTTGACAAAATACCTCAAAAATAGAAAGAAAGGTTTCATGATTGGGTGGCATATTTTAGTAATTATGTTGCAAGTGGAATAAATAAATGTTTCTTATTTGATTTCATACAAAATTTCTACAAGAAAAATATTATTTAATTGGTTGTATACAAAGTATTTGAAGAAAATTTTACATGTAAAGTGTTAGAAAAAATGTGTGAGAGATGAAAATCAAGTTTTTGCAAGTGTGGTTAAGATAAATTTAGTACGTGTATGTGAAAAAGTGGTATCAAATCTTGTTGTCAAGACAGTAAAAAGAAAAATAAATTCTTGGGTACCCCATAATCTTTGTAAGTTATTGAGGGAAATAGATACATGACAAAGTAGTGTTAGAGCATGGTTTAACACTAGACCTGGATGGGATCAAGAATAACATCAGAGTTTATTGTTAATTTCATGAAGAAGAAGAAAAAAGGATACCATGTATCCTTAATGAAGCATCAAGGTACCACATATGTGACATAAGATGACCCCGTGAAGTCATAACAAATTAATTTTCAGTGATAATGGCTCATTAAAAAACCCCTATTTGGAGATGTGTCTTTGGACATGTATCATGTAGCACTCCTTTAAGGATATTTAAACTAATGTCAAAAGTTAAGTTTGATTTTGAAAGTGAAACACTTGCATCTGAACATGCTTCTCAATTTATTCAAAATTGTATTTCTCATAATGTTCTTCATGAAGATGTCATGTGTCAATTATTGACTCCTACTTTTGAAGGTTGGGCTAAGACTTAGTGTGAGATATTTCCAAGCACTTTTGTTCATACATTGGAACAATTTATGGATGGATTTTTATTTGATTTTGTGAATTATGATTGAAATAAATTATACAATGAATTATGTATTCTTAGGATAAAACCAAATGGATCATTCAAATATTTTTCTATAAGCTTTATACATATTTGCTATATATTTCTTTTAAATTATATGCCTTATATTAGTAAATGGTTTCTATATCTCATTTATCTTTATGATAAAAAAATATCTATTAAGCATTAATGACTTGGAATCATGTATTAATAATCATTCATATGAGGATTTGGATTTACATGAAAATCCTGAGGATTTTGAAGTTGAAAGTGAATATTGTTTGAAACCTTTATTCACTCTACTAAACGTGGATCAAAGAGAACATGATATTTCAAGTAAAGAGCATATAATTTATGATAATCCTTTAGATGAGGAAGAAACATTTTTTTGTAGATATTGTGGTTCGAATTGTCGATGAACAGAGGAAAGAGAAACTGTTTTGTGATGAATAAGGTTGCTACATTCCATAAAATATAACCACCACCCTAGGAACGAAAATATTGGATCTTAAATTGATGTTCAAAATCCAAACACTATTCTCTTAATTTGACTTAATAGAGTTAAGAGCAAATATTTTAGAACTTCATCATTTATTATTCTACTGATTTTCCCTTAAAGTTAAGTTGTGAAACTTCTCATTTTGAAAAGCTTCATGATTTTCTCTCACCTTCATCTATTTTCACATAATGGATGTTGATCAGTTAAATCTAGGATAATAAATACATACACAACATTTAAAATTGGAATCAAACATAGATATCCTAATAAAAATGTTGCTTTCAAAAATGTTTTTTTTCTCAATAAATGTTTTTATTTTCTTTAATCTTCCACCTATTTTTCTTTGTATCATGATATGTTTTATGGTTCTATTATACAAGTAATCGTTTTAGAACCTTCTGAATTTCATTCTACATGGCCAAATTCCAATAAGGTGCAAGATGAGAAGAAATTGTATATAGGAAATGAAAATAATGAATGTTTTGGTTTTACACCTTATCAATTTTCTACATGGAAAGAAGGAATTACTATAGCAAAAATATTTCAAAAAAAATATTTTCTTTATTCAAATGCATGTATGATTAGTAAACATTCTTGTTAAACTAGTAATCAACTAGTTAAGAGTGAAGATTTAGATGAAACAAATGATGTTAATGGTTTCTACCATATAACTCTAAAAATACCTTAAACAATGGTGGAAGATAGCTTAGACACATTGTTTGATCATATTAATTCATCACAAGTTGGTTATTTAGAAAATGACTCTAAAGAGCCTTATCAAGAAAATGAGGCATCATTTTCAACTGATGGCTATGTCAATTTCTCATTATGTTGCTTCAATCTCTCAAATTAATCATAACAATAATGTCAAGATTCTTCCACAAACTATTCTTCATAGCATTTTTACACATGATTCTCGTCAAGTATACCACTCATTTGTAGGTTCTTTCCAATATTTATACTATAATCATTGTAAACATCACTATAATATAGAAACATAGTTAGAGAAATACTTTTGTGGAAGATTTCCTATAAATAATAATGTTCTTATCTTGCACGTGATAGATATAGATGTAGATATTCTTGGTTTTCTACCTTTAGTCTATTATTACTCTAATTTTTACTAATCATTTGTGATGAACATGTGATTGTAGATTTGGAGTTACATGAATGGCTACATTGGCACTATGATTTCACCTAGTTCACTATTAGCCAATTTAGTATAGGTTTACGGGTAGATTTCATAGTTTTGTTTTTAGTTGTTTTAATTTTTTTTTGTACAATTTTTTTTTGTACTTTTTTTCTCTTTAAAAAATAAAATGGTTATGAAATGCTACGTCAATTTAAAACAAAACATGAAGCTTCAGCGAAATATATTCAATAAATATTATCTTTATCCTTCCCCTCTCTCGGTTACTAATTGTTTTGCTCACAATAAATTGGTTAAACATTTTATTTTCCAATCCTAGCTTAGCCTTCAAATTTTTAGTTGACACTATCTAATGATTTGGTTTTGAAATGTTTGGTACAACTAATATTTTACAAATTTATGCAGCAAGAATAGTTTAGGAGAGTAAAATGAAATAAAAAATTTGGTTCTAATTCATTATTATATTTTTCAAAATATCTTTTGGTGTGTAATCAATTAATGAGGTTCTCATGATTTTAAAATTTGTCGTAATTATGTGATCAATTTCAAATTTATTTTAAATTTTTTCTAGTTTCTTTTTATATTTATTTTTCCCATATTTCATTAAAAAAATGCCTAATTACTTGAACATATCATGTTTTGGTAAAAGGGATTTTATCTACCACAAGATTCCTTAAATTTTATAAAAGGAAGAACCTATTTATATTTAAAACAATTGAAAGATCAAATCTTCATAGAGATGAGGATTTTCCATTAGAATCCAACTCCCTATTTCTATTTTTGCCTATAACATTTTAGGATTTTGGTTTGCACATATTTCCTTGATTTCATTACGATCATTGGGATGTTGGTATTTTTTAGGTTTGTCATAATTTGATAGTTTTTTTAGTTTGCTTTTTAAGCTTTTTGGATTGCTTATGATGTTTCCATTACAAATTTAGCTTTTATAATTTATTTTTTTAATTTTATGTTTTCTTTTGTTAGTTTGTAAGAAGTTGTTACCCTTGAAGAAGGAGAATGATAACATTTGGGTTATGCTTAAATCCTTGTCTATGACCAGAAGCATTTAGCTTAATTATCTTTACAAAGTTATAGGAAATTTAAATATAATTTCTACATTTATGGTGGAACTAATATGTTACCATGGATTCATGTCTACAATGTTAGCACATTAAAAATAGATTCATAAATAATTTTTCTTTGAATTCCACCCACTTCTCATTAGAACTTGATATCTATAATATTGAAGGAGAGAGGACTTTAGGATAAACTTTGAAATTGATTAATCTTCCAACGAATCTAAAACATTCTCATATCACCTTGCTTCACCAATACGCAATTGCACATGAAATATATAAATACAAATATATAAGGGTGTATCAAAACAAAAGGGAAGTTGAAAGCAATATGTATAGTGTGGGAAGTACAAGAAAACTCATTGGGACTATGGACACTTGTTGGCAGTAGGGCCATGCTTGTATGGTACTAAGGAACCTTCATCGGGGCTATGAACACTCATGGGAAGTGGAGTGATGTTGGGTAAAGAGAGAAGATGAATAAAAATAGGAGAATATATTGCTCTTAAAATCAAATCCATAGATCAGGCCTTCAATCAATCATTTGTAGATTGATGCTTAAGAAAATTAATTTCATAAATTGGTTGAACAAGTTGGTATGTCATTTACCATTTTTAGTGGTTAGTGAGAATATTGTTTAAATCTAAGAACATATGGTGATACCCATAATTAATAAATACATTATTATAGCCATTTAACTTGTATTTAACATTAAGTGTGAATAAGTGTTTAAAATCAAATAGACAAATATATTTCTTAACCTTGTATGGCAACAATTATTGTGGTGTAAACAACTCCTCATTATTGTATATATGTATTATCTTTCTTGATCAAGAGTGGAGCCTTCAATCAATTGAAAAAAAAAAAAAAAATTACATATGGTACACATCTTTACAAGTGTAAAGACCAACAAAAGACATACGCATTGATGATAAACAAACAAATGGGTCAAAAAAACCCAAAACCTTACACACAAAACCAAAATTAGACCCTTGGTCATTATTCCTAAGTGTTCAGACTGTTTCTCTCTCCCCAATTCTTATCGCTAAATTTTTATCACTCAATCTCCACCGTCAATCAAACCTTCCACCAGGCGGTTGATATTCTCTCCAATCAACACAGTTTCATGGTGAGCTTGCACCATAGATCAAAACCCATTTGATCTGACAGTCCTTAGTGATATCTCTTCGGAAAACTTGCACGACACATTACCCGCTTCATGGAGCCGATATAGATTATAAACCTTAGTCTATAAAACTTTGGGTCCACTCTTAGCTTTAACATCCAATCATTTTAAAACCAGATAACCTTTTGATAACGAGAGCCATTAGATCCTATGGCCTATGGCCCTTCAACTAGCACATTTTTTACCAAAACTCAACCCCTGAAGTTAGCTATGATGTAAGAATTGACTGTTTGATCGATGATTAGGATTTACTACGGCACTTCAACCCAGATCAAGGAATTCCATGCTCTGTAACTCCCGCTAGTCTTCCTCCTGCTCATTATTCATGGACTGGAAGTATTCCATGTCTTTGGATGCCTGTCATTGACAATCATCACAAAGTTTACCAAAGGGTATAGAATTCTAGTCATACCGAATATGGATTTCCTTACATAACACTCCTTCATTCACTAGATGATCTGCTAACATATTGGCTTTTCTTCGCACATGAACGAAGCTGACGATTCTCAGGGTTTGGAAGTGGGAATGAATACATTGATAGACATGCGAGAGCCTCCAATGTTTCGACACTTTTCCAGGTGTTGTTCCATTACACATTTTCTTGGTTGCATTAATAACCAATTCAGAGTCAGCTTCAATGATGGCATTGTGTAAATTTGACTCCATCAGGATTTACAGGCACTACTCTAAGGCCATGAGCTCCACATGTTATTAACGGTAGTCCCCAAATGATTTTGAAAGATATCCTTTATGTGCCCCTTCTCATCTCTTATGACACCGCCAAATCTAGCCATCCCTGGGTTTCCCTTAGAGGCCTCGTCTATATTGATTTTCAAAAAACCATGAGGAGGAGATTGCCATATATCTTTATCGTCAATTTTTTTGCTCACACCCTTGATAGTGCCTTGGGGAACCAGAGAATGGAGACCCAACTACAGCAGTATGCGAGCATCCTGGGGTGAAGGAGGATCCTCAGGAATTTTCCACACAAGGGCTCCTACTATATCTTTGAGCTGACGTAAAATTTGGACAATGATGTTTTGGGTCGAGCCTGTTTTGTTCTTGAAAATCCTGCCATTGTGTTCTTTCTAGACATCCCAGACAATAAAGCCTGGAACCAAAGTCCAAGCCTTGTTAATGTTTCATTACTTGAGAAGTCTTTCCTCCAATTCTTCAAAGTGATAGTGAAGCTAAGTATGTCCCTGTCAGTTTGCCTGAAGACTGAGGCCGCCCAATCCCACAAGGTAGAGGTGAAGGGGCATAGGTTTAGTAAATGTTCCATTGTCTCCTCCTATAATCCACGTAGATGGCATTTGGATGGGCCAACAAATCCCCTTTTCAAAATATTCTCCCATCTGATAATTTTCTTTTGGTGAACCAACCACATAAACAACTTGATTTTCATCCATTGTGAGTTCTGCCAAAGGTCATTCCACACCTGATAAGGGTTTGGATAATTGAAACCTAGATCCATGTGTTTAGCTTCTTTGAGGTTGAAGGTGCCTTCATTGTTTCGATTCCATCTCAGTTGGTCAGACGAGGATGACACCAAAATCTTCCTCTGCTCCAAGTCAAGAGCAAGGGAATTCGCCTAGGCCTTCAAAGGACTTTCTTCACTATAACCAAGATCCTTCCACATTCTCCATTTACCATTGTTCCTTACCTAATCCCATAATTCACTTACCATAAGTAATTGTTTTTTGTTAGTGTCATTTTTTAGAGTGGTTAGTTCTTCCCTGCACAAATTTGGTTCCTGCTGCCAATTGTCCTCCCAAAACTGTGCAAGGTTCCCAGCTCAGATCTCCCAGAAACTATGCTTATAGACAATAGCTCTATTCTACCAAGAAAGGTTCCAAATGTGGGAACCTTTTATGTGCCCTAACATTTGGATATGATCACTCTCCTACCAATTATTTGCATATTTTTTCTTCCAAAGCTTGGCCTAAGGGGTGGCCGATTCCTTAAGCCACCTCCACCAAAGTTTGGCTCCCGAAACTTCGTTGAGGATTTCAAGGTCATTAAGCCCCAAACCACCATGGGCCTTAGGTTTGTAGAGCTTGTCCCAAGCTACCAAATCCCACTTCTTTTTCTCTTCCCCTTTGCCCCAAAGAAAATCTCATTGAATACTCCTAATTTGTTGCATAACTCCTTTAGGAGTAGGAAGAGCTGAAATCATGAAAATGGGTATAACCTGTAGGACAATCTTAGTAAGCACAAGACACCCCACCAAATTCAAAGACCTACAGGTCCATTTCCTGACTTTGTCCTAAATTTTATTAGTTATCGGCTCCCACACTCCCTTGCTCAAAGGTTTGTCAGTAAGAGGCATTCCAAGGTACTTGGAAGGTAACTGATCTCTTTGAAACCCAAGAATTCTTGTGAGGTTCCTCTGAATAGCAATGTTAGTGTTAAAAAAGAACACCTCTGATTTGTCAAGGGTTACCTCTATACTAGCGGCCAATGCAAATTTGTTTAGGTTTTCTTTAAAATGTTTGGCTTCCTAGGCTGTGGGAATTCCCTACAGCATTGTGTCATCAACAAATTGTTGATGAGTAGAAGCAACACCATCTAGAGTAAGTTTCAAACCCTAGATTCTTCCTTCAAAATTTTCCATTTTGAATGCCCTGCTTAGTCCTTCCATCATAAGAACAAAGAGGAAGGGGGAGAGTGGATCCCCTTGTCTGAGACCCTTAGAAGGAATAAAGGTTTAGAGGGAGAGACGTTAAGCAGAATGGAGAAGTTGGTCGTGGATACAAGGGCCATAACCCATCTTATCTAGTTGTGGTCAAAGTCATAAACTCTTAGCACTGCCCTAATGTAAGACTAGCTTAGCTTATCATATGTTTTCGCTAGGTCAGGCTACATGATCATACTAGATTGCTTATTGCTCTTAAGAGAGTGTACCACCTCGTGAGCTTGTATGATGTTGTTGAGAATTTGTCTTCCTTCCACAAATCCAATTTTCTCCTCTGAGATGAGAGCAGGAAGAAGAGGCTTCAGTCTATTAGTGATCACTTTGGAAATAATTTTGTACACCACATTACTTAAGGCTATGGGTCTGAATTTGTCCGGTGTCATATCTTTTTCCTGCTTTGGAATCAAAGCTATGAAAGAGGCATTAAGAGCTTTCAAAATCATTTTGGATCTTCTAGAGTCTTCCACAACATCAAGGATATCTTGTTTGACTATTTTCCAACAAGCTTTGAAGAAGTCCACATTGAAGCCATCAGGGCCAGGAGCTTTCCGATTTTGCATTTCATTGATAACTTCACTAACCTCCTCTTCAAACACTGGCCTGTTAGGATTGTGGTTTTCTTCCTTGGTTACAAGCTTAGGAATTAACTTGGTGAATTTGTTAATGAATTGAGATCTGTTGACGAGAGGCTCCTCCGCTATCCTAAGGAAGTGTTGAACTAGGACAAATTCCATTTCTTTGTGAGAGATGAACTCTTTCCTTTGAGAATATTTAAGTTTTGAAATTATGTTATGAGATCTATGATCCAAGGTTGATCCATGAAAAAACTTTGTATTTCTTTCTCCTTCTCTAATCCACTGCACCCTTGATTTCTGTCTCCGGAAAATCTCCTCTTGCATGCACCGATCGTCCCATTCGTTCTGCAGAGAGTCAGCTTTAATTTTCCATTCCTCGGTAAAGCCTTTTAAGATGATGATTTGATTAATCTCCTAGAGTTTCAGCTCAACTTCTCTTTTGGCTTTAAAAATATTACCAAACTCTTTTTTGTTCTAGTCTTTAAGCCTAGAATTGATGTGTTTAAGTCTCTTCTGTAACATGAACATTTTAGTGCCTTGAACAGGTATATCTTCTACCCACCATTTGTAAATATTGTTCGTGAAGTCAGGGTGATAGAGCCAGACATTTTCAAACCTAAAAGTTATGTTCATCATTATACCCATGAAAGTAGCTTCAAGCTGGATAGGCTAGTGGTCTGAGCCTCCGAAGGGAAGGATTGAAGCTGACATTTCAAGGCCTTTGAGAAAGAGGTCCTCTGAGATTATGAATCTATCTAGTTTAGAGGAAACTTGAAAATCCCCTCCCCTCTTATTATTCCAAGTAAAAGTTCCATTTACTATTTCGGTGTCCAATAGCCCCATGTTATTCATGAAGTTCCGGAAGGCAATGGAATCTCTGCCTAGTTGTCTCATACCACCTTTTTTCTCTGTAAGAGATCTAATCATATTGAAATCCCCTGCCAGAATCTAGGGCATATCAAGATATCTCTCTCTAAAGTTCTCAAGGGAGGTGAGAAGCTTAAGTTTGTCTTCTATTTTTTGAGGATCGTAGACGTTAGGGATCATGTAGATCTCATTATCACCCAAAGATAGATAGTTCCTAGAATCTTCAGCATACAGGATTCCAAGTTTTTGAGGATACCATAGAGTAAGAATCCCACCCCCCAAGTTATCCGCTTTATCCTCTAGATACTCATACTTGATTAACCATTTTTTGTGTATCCCTTTGATCTTTTCCATCGAACATTTTGTTTCCTGAATAAAAACCATATTTTCTTTTTCTTCTTTCATTCTACTGCTAAGAGTTCTTTGTTTCCTTTTACTTCCTAGACCCCTAATTTTTAGGTTGTAAGCTTCATTAAGAAAGGTTTGTAAAGGAATAACTGGTAAGATCCTTCATATTACCTGAGTTAATCATAAGTTTCCCACATTCGGTCAGTAGCTCATTCTGTGTTTTTCTTCCTCTTTTCTTACCCGAGTTCTTGGAAGAATGCATAGGCGTATCCTCCATCGTTTTCACTGCCATATTATCCTAGCTATCATGGTTTCTTTGCCTCCAGAACACTTCATTTGTGATCACTAGAGGAAGAGCTATTGAACCCTGTCAAACTCCTCTTTTGGAAAAGAGTCTACCCCTTTGGTGATTCCTTGCTCTAGAAACTTTTCTAGATCTAAATTCTCCCTCTCTATAATCTCCTCCAGTTCATGGTCTTCCATTCCAGCCTCACTTGGGGTCATCTTATGGTCCCTACTGAGCTCCATAATTCTCGGCATATCATCCTTTTTTTTTCTCGTATTTCCTCCATATTAGTATCACTTTCCTTCTTAGTGGGAATATTCTCTGATTCCTAGTTTGTCCTATTGTTTTTGATTTCTTCTTCTAAGATCTTGAAACTATTGTGACTCGGTTGTCCATCTTCATTAATTTTATTTTGGTACCACTTGCCTCCTTTCCCTTTACCCCAAACCTTAGTAAAACCTTTGGAACCCTTGCCTGTAATGGCTTTCATATTGCTCTCCAACTTGTTCAATGGGCAGTCCCTGTATAGGTGCACATGCTCATGGCACTTACAACACCTACGTGGGACATGTTCATAGTCCACCACCTGCACCAATTACTCTTCATATACTTCTAAAATGATTGCATCCAGAAGTGCCCCAGGTAAGTCCTTTTCCACACATATCCTAGAAAAGGAGGTGTATTTGCCTCTTAGAGTAGCATCTGAGATCTTAATACAATTCCCTAGCTTGTTGTTGATAACCTCTAGAGCCTCTGGCAGCCAATAATCTAAAGGAAGGGAATAGAGTCTTATCCATACCGGCACCGAGGTGAAATTTTCTCGTTCTGGGACAAAGTTCATTACCCATGGTCTCATATAAAGGCCTGCAAAAGCGTAAAAATAGGGTCCTCCCTCGAACACCATGTCTTTATCCTCTACGCTTGTGAACACCACTGTGAAGAAGCCCTTGGACCCAAGATGAAGGTCAATTTCCCCCTTTGGTTTCCAGTGGTTCCTTATCGATGCTTGCAAAGCCTTCTCTGTTAGCCAAATCCACACAAATTTACAGATAATAGCATACTCTGACATGTGGTCTCTATGTACCTACAACGTTGGGTCACTTAAAACGACTCAAGGAATAGTGTCCAACTTGGGTTTACAGACCCCTGATGTACTCATAGGAGCAACTTTCGAACTGCTAACCTCTGTCCTCTCCTCCTTACTAGCTTCCTCATGATTCTCTTCCTGTCCTTGAGGTCTGATAGTTTCCGATTTTTCTGTATTTTTAGCCTCTATTACCACCTCCTTTGGTTTCTTGAAGTGATGCGATCCAACTCCCTTGCTTCTATCTGCATCCACTTGACTGTAGGAGGGAGCTGATCTCCCTCCTCTGCGCCTTGCCATGGTGACCAGCGACAAAACCCTAAAGCAAAACCCTAGGTTCTCACGCCTCCTACGAACAACTCTTTCTATTGTATATATGTATTAAATAATGAGGACCTATTTTGATTTTTGTGAAATATGTTTTTTTACAATATAAATATTTCTTTGATTTTTAACTTAATGAACCTTAAAATATAAAAGCCTAACAACCTCACATTCTTGTAGTTTTATGTCCCACATATCTCAAACCCCAAATTTCCAATTCATGGCATATTATGCATTGGTTTTTGGTGCAATCAAAAACTCAAAATCTTTCATTTTAATGCTATCCCAATATTGATATCGGAATGTTCTCTTACATGCTTGGATGACTATCAGTTATTAATATATTAGTTCAATCAAGAGTTATATGCTAACGATCTCCTAGTATTCAATATCAGATACAAACCAATGATTGTCATACACTTAATATATATCTTTACATTGTTTGGTGCCTACTCAGTTATTTTCATATCTGTTATTGGTTATTCTTAAATGTTAATTGCATAAAATCACCACTATACCTCAAAAAATCACCAATATAAAATCACCAATAATTGCATAAAATCACCAAAATGAAAACTCAAATGCCACATCACACCTCACAACCAATTAGCTTCCAACATGTGGTCAACACTGACATGGAATATGACACTTGGCATTCAAAAGTTTGAACTTTCCATATTTTAAAAATGATAAATCTAGTTGACACATGTCCCTCGTTTCCATTTCCATGTAATCTTAAGTACATCATGATTACGCTATATATTCTCCTGATATTAGATATTGACATATTTCTTAATGTCGCAAATGATATTAATTGAAAAGTTTTCATATCCGATATCATTAAAGTATGATTAATTAAGATTTTAATCACAGTTAGATTAATTAATTAAAGGTTTATTTATTTTCTTAATAATTGTTTTTCATCTTAAAAGTTAGCATAATATAGCATTAATATTTTGAGTGTTATCAAATGAAAAATTAAATAAGTATTAGATATTGGACAATTTTGAAAATCAAGTTTTCGGTTGAATAGACGATTTACTGTGCACATCATATAATAGCTCCATATATTTTTCCAAAATTTAAATGCAACTCATACACTTTATATTCTCTTGATTTTATGGCTACCAAAAATCATAATTAACCATTAATTAATTAAGAAAACAATGAAAGAACACAATTTGAGTCTCATTTTTCATTATGTATTCTTTTGAGAACTTGTTTACTATAAAAAGGACTTCAAGAAATTTATAGAGCTCTGCTCCAACATTTTGAATACACTTTTTGTGCATTGTTTTGTATATGTTACAAGATGCCTCCTAATGGGTTAGGAATATAGGTAAAAATTGATGATTCAGTGAAAGAGGACAAGTAGAATCCCAATGCATTCTTGTTCTCAAATACCTCACATAAGGTAGTGTCAGTTGCACATAATGGAAGGAGACTTATGAGTATTTAGAAGCAAGATATTTTAGTGAAAAATACCAAGACATCAATGATAGTTATTTTAGTATTAGTTACTCAACCATTCATAAGGTAGCTTCCAGACCAACTCTCATGCCTTTTTAGGACATGGTACATTGCTATCTATCATGCAAATGTTAAAATATGCATCATATTGAATGATACAAAGCAATATTTAGGGTTTTTTCCCAAAATATTTAGAAGTTATGTATAAAATAACAAGCCAAATACTAAGCTAGATAAATAATTTATTAAGGATTTTATTGAAAAGGAAATGAAAAAATGGAATAAGAGAATCATGATTTAATTAGGGCATGGGTTGGCTGAAGAAATTAGATTTAAAATCAAGTCCAACAAATTATACCCTATTCATAATTTGATCATAGATCCACTCAGAGGCGCCCCTATGTTATGTATATTATATGGAGAATCTAGTTTCTTTATTCCATATTAGAATGGGTTCCTCTATAGCATGAGGTTTTAAGTGGGAAAATTTCCAAATGGGTAGTCATTCTATCGAATAATTTGAGGAGGAAAGTAGAGAAAGTTTTAAAATTTTCCTTTAATTTCACATCTCGTTTCTTTATGTTTTCATATTTAATTGATGTCATTTGTCCCAAAATTCCTTTTCTATTAATGAAATGGAATTTGTCCCCATCATCATAACATATTCACATCTACTATTGCAAAATTGTGGGATTCAAATGTTAAAGAATGTTTTTATGAAGTATACCATAATTTTATGATCCTTATATACCAACTTTTCAACTATTATATTCCTCCTAGATTTACAAATGAGGCAATGAAAGATATTTCCAGTGTTGGCGATTGTTATATTGATGAATATTTTTCCTACATAAGAATCTATGGTTGTGAAGGCCCTTCACATGCTCTTCCAAGGTATGTCCCTGAAAGGTCAGTCCTTAGGGTAATCAAATTGTCAGTGCAGGTATTGTATGTGTGTTATTAGATGGTTCTAAGTAGGTGTGACATTTTTTCCAAGTAAAACTTCATATTTATATTCTCTGAAATCCCAAACATGATAGAATTGAAGCTACAACTGTTGAAACTCTCAAATTATCTTATATTTTCTTTAAAAAACATGACCCAAAGTGTATTGTCTAGAATATCTATAAAGCTCTAAGTGGTTTTAGAGGGATTTCACATGAATATTTTACTTTTAACATAGTATTTCAAAGATAATATTATTATGAATAAGTAATCAAAATTATTGTAGAAATTCTAGAAGGTGTAGACAAGAATGAATTATTGGATTTTCAATGACACAAGAAAATGTATCATGAGAATAATTTTTTGATTGATTTTAAACAATGTCATGATGAAAAACAAAATCAAGCAAAGAAAGCAAAACTGAAATATTTTCAATCTGAAAAATCATGGAGTACACAACAGTGAAAACAACAACAACAACAATTAGATAAAGAACCACAAAAATATCAAAGTGAAATACTAGTGAAACAACATGGTTTACAACATGAAGAACAAAAAGGTTTACAACATGAATAAGAATAGGGTCTACTATAAGAAAAACACTATGAAATAGAATAGGAATAGGAAATTAAAAATTTGACACCATGCAAAAATGATGCTCAAAAGGGGAAAACAGAAAAAAACACTAGTCATTTACACAACTCTGATTTCCAAAACCCCATTGGCTATGCACCCACGTAGTTCCTCCTCTAAGATTATATATAATGATTCCATTTAACCTATTTAAGAGGAAGTAATTCTTAGTTCAAAACCTTCTTAGATCAGTTAAGAAAGAAATCATTAAAGGAAGAACAAGAAAAACGAAAATTCCATAGGTAGAATATGCTTCTCTAAAGCAAGTTATGATTTCGAATGCATTGATTATAAGTTAGGAGGAGTTTTTTGACGAAGGTGTAGATTCAATAGCATATTTTTCTCATGCAAATAAATGGTTTGTAGGGAACGTCAAAGAAACCATAAAACAATGGCAAGAAAAACTTAACTTTTTGGAAGATAGTCAATAACATAAGAAGTTTCCAACAAAGCCTAAATATCAAAAGAAAATAAATATTATATCACAAAAATGCGAAGATCGATTGAAAGATATTGATATTCACTTAAAACAGAGAAGTCAACAGTTACAGGAAGCATATACAAATGCGATTGAAAAAAAATATATTTAGATTAATCGATTATCATCACAGGTAAAGGATTTGTAGGATAAATAATTGCGTTTAGAATTCTCAAAAAATATTCCTTGACATCTAATTAATAACTCATATTATCACAAAAAGAGTCTGGAATCCAAATCAAATTCAGATACATTAAAAAAAACCTTAAATGATTTCTCTAATTTAATTAGAGATAAGTTGTCTAACCTTGTTATGTACATAATGGATTTGGAAAATTAATAAACATGAAGATAAAACACAAGTTGGCACCAGAAAATATTTTAAGGGTCTCAAGAAGATAAACTCAAAACTTGAATTGCCTTAGATAATTATGTAAAAAACTCAAACATTCACATAATATTGCTTATGATGCAACTAAATAAATTTTGGGAAATTTTGCATTTCATATCTTTGTCAAGCGAAGAAAATAAGAAGAAAATTCAATACACGTTATAAATAGGGTTAGTGGAATCCATTAATCATCTACTGCTCAACCCTTTGACTGGCATGAAAATGGTCAACAATATACTCTCTAAGCTTCGTGGGGAGATAATTAATGTTGCTGGAAAAGTCTACTACTGTGAAATTAATTTGGACATTTCAAATCCAAAGTTAATTTCACAAATTACAAAAATCCATTCCAAATGGGAAATTAGGAAGAAGATTACGAATATTTATATTCAAATATGTGTTTACAAAAAAATTGATCTTTCTTATTATTATTTAGTCAATTTTGGAAGACAAATTATGTTTATAAAACTTTGTATGAGGAGTAAAGGAATAGAAATTATTGAATTAAAACTTAGGAATTTTTGTTAAGAGGATGAAAAGAATGGAATACCTAGAGGAGGGGGACTAAACCAGGAGAAGTGTAATATACCTCAACTACGACCCCGACTATTTTTTATATAAAATAAATTACTAATGATAGAGACTATATATAACTCTATAACTTATGTTCATCTTTTTCATTGTTTTTTCTACTATAGATACACTTATTTTTTAATTCATTGGAATCTCAGGTTTGATAGCTAATTTCTGCAATATCAATGGCTGCCAGGGGTTTTTCAGGGTGCTGAATCCAAATATGCAGTTAAAAAGCCATTTTAGCTGCTAAAAATCAAGATTTAATCTCATTTCTTCCGCCAGATTCCGTCACCAAAATCTCCAAAAAATCGCATTATAAACAACTCCCACTGTATATAACTCTATAACTTAGGTTCACCTCTCTCATTGTCTTTTCTACTATAGATACACTTATTTTTTAATTCATTATTGGCAACCTTCCTAATATTATATTAGTTATGTTGTTTGATTATTTTTCTTAAGAACATAAAACTTCTCTTTTTTACCGTCACTTTATTTCTGAAACACTTTAATCCAATAGATGATATTATTGTTTCTTATCTATGCTATATTGCTTTCTTTATATTTTAGCATAGTCCTAGTGCTTTTAAACTCAAACATCATTTGTCTTTTACTCCTTGTCAATGTATGTGATAAGAGGGTTTGATTTCTCTAACAAAGTATGATTCTTACAATTTCTACTTTCATTCTTGAATCTTACGTGTTTATCAATTTATAGGACTAACAACATATAGTCTTTAGTGTTTATGTTAACTTTATATTACCATACTATCATATCGACTCATCAAAAGGTTTCAACTATATCAAATATGATACATACAAAAATCATATGTGATCTCTTTTCATTATATTATATCAAATATGATGCATACAAAAATCATATGTGATCTCTTCTCTTTTCATTATATTATGCCTTGGATAGATCAATATATATACCTTATTTCTCATATCCATGATTCCAATGTGGTATAAATTTGTTTTACTAGGAAAAAAATTAGCATGGTTTATTCTAGATTTTTCTATGTGTATATGTGTTCGATTATAATGGATCCACGAAGGTTTTTACGACCTACCAAATCAACAGTTGTTATGAGTTTGTATTCAATAAAAAATGCAAACAGTTTAGGGTTTGGTTTGTGAAACAATGAATAGCACTTTGTTTGACCTTTTCATTGTTTGAACACTCATTTGTTTTTTTCTGCTAGGTCTCTACCACTCTACAAATTAGCTCTTCCTTTATGGTTTTCTTAGTTCCTAGAACTTTGTGGTGTGTGAACAACATCATTGATTATCATTATGTTGTAGTGGTTGTAACACCCTCCAAAATTTTGGCCTGCAACCAATGTCGGAGCCTCCCTTGGATTCTTACTTGATGTTTACAAACACTCGGGCTCAACCCATGGGACCATGTGAGTCTTTGCACCACCCTTGCTTGACCATTCAATGGAAATATTTTTCCATATTGGTCTCAATTCCATACTTTCATCCATGTTCTGGTCATGCACAAGGTCCTCACTTCGTGTGTACATGTGGTATTTGCTATGTGAACATCTGGCGCACTCACACACGAAGTTGTATGCACTGTCACGCAAGCGCCGTCGAGGTCATTCAATGATCTAATACAATCATCACATTTTTCACTCGAACCATCGATTAGTCATGTTGAGCATATGTTGTCTTGATTCTTTGAGGCGTCTTGTCGTCAAGTCATGTTGAGTGTGTGTTTGCAAGGTCGCGTATGCAAAAATTCACTCGCTCACACACTTAGTCATTTTTTTGAAGTTCTGACAACCAGATCACCCTCTAATAACAGGACCTCCACCCTATAATTGATCCAACTGATTGTCACCTAGAACAATGAAGAATCGTCTAAAAATCCATTTCAATCCGCACTACCCGTAAGCTGATCAACCAACCCTCCTACTGGTTAACTAGAGAGTTTGACTGGGCAGTGACCCTAGGATTCACTCCCCTCAAAAATTCAGAAGAAGATGCAGACCTTTCCCGCTCCACTGAATGAGTAAAATATGGAGATAGGTCAAACAGACACCAAATTTCCATCCTTGTCTCCCTCAAAAAATTGTGCAATTCTCCCAACCAGCCACCTAGTTAGTCGATCAACTGCTCACCTAGAAAACTGTGCAGATTTCATAACCAAGCCCCTCAGCTACCCAACATCCCACTCAGCTCAGAAACTGTGCAGAGGTGTTTAGCAAGTTAGCCTCCTAGTAATTGCACAATTTTTGTCTCCAGCAACCCTGTAGACCGCTGCTAGATCCCTGCAAGAATGCACAGTTTTTTGTTGCCAATCCATCACGCAGCCCACTGCCAGCTCCCTCTAGGAATTGCGTAGTTTTTATTGCCAAGCCTCTTAGCTTCCCACACTGCCTCCCTCTAGAAATTGCGCATATCTTCCCTCCATTCGAGTCAGATCCCACGGACAGTCACTACTAATCTGGATTTCCCATCTCAGTCTCCTAGTGACTTCTGCACAATTTTCACCAGTAGCGCCCCGAGCCTGCATCCCATCTCGAAACTTTCCTTGCATAGTTTCATAGCCTTGTCCTCTCTCCCAATCACCTGCATCCAAAATAAAATGACCATGCATCATGGTAGACTAGGAGGTTTATGGATTTTATGTTGTCGCGTCATGAGTGATTGCAAATACAGGTACATGAATAAGACATGATGCAACTACATATGGGATGAACAAGGAGAGTAAATGCAAGGAGTTGTGTTCGCAAATGGATGAACAAATGATGCATGTGAGGAGAATACTTCCTGAATCGACGAACATGTCAAGCATGCCAAAGTACAAGCAGAGGAGCAACACGCACATGAAACATCAAGCGAACACCAATGACCATTGAAGACTCCACACACCTTACCATGCGGAGGTGAAGCTATGATACACCAGGAGGACATCCATCACTCAGTAGCATTGTAGCTCAACATGCACACCACCACTAGCATGAGCATACCAGCACTATTGTGCCAAGTCGTGTCATGAGTCATGTCGGCCACATCACTACTGTGGGCCATACTGTGTAAATTAATGTAATATAATGTGGAATTCCAAGAGACTCATATGTCATATGAAGAGTCATGTAAGGTTAGAGAGTAAAATAAGTCAAACAATCATGAGGGAAGTCGAACAGTCACAAGGGCCAGTCTTACCCTTGGCTATAAATACCCCTCATTTGTACATGCAAAATAATTTTCACCTTGGCTCCCCCCACATAGCCTTGAGAGTCTATAGTCTTTTCTTTGAGGAGCGAATAGTGGCTCCAACTCCCCTTTCATGGGTTTAGTGATATATTGTGTACCGATTTGTCTTGAAACTTTCATTTAATTCATAAGCTTGATCACAGGCCAGCACGTTTTCACACATGTGTTGTAACTGTTTGTAAGATTAATCTTGAACATTTGTAATACATGTTGCTTTAACCTATGTTAAACAATTGAACTCACTCATTTTCTCTAATACATATAATTATGAAAATGTGTTTATAATTTGTTAACATTGTCCTACCCTTTTTGGTTACCTCACAGAACCTTTCACATAAACTTGTTATAACAATCATCGCACTCGCACGGCTTGCTCCGCTGGGTGTTGTACGTGCTATCTTCCCATGTGTGTTGTGACTGCCACATCCATGTGGACTACTCCTTCGAAAGTTGTGCATTTCCTATTATGTTGTGTGTCTCTGATAGAGTTGGGACTTTTTCCCCATCGACTAGAAACTCACTTCCATCTTTTCTCTCTATTGTGAAAGAACGTTGACACAAGTAACACTATCATTCATCAAACACACGAACCTAGAAGACAAAGCAGACCACTCTCTCATGATGATAAGCAAGAGCTAACAAAAATATTTAAGATAATGGAAACTGATCCATCATATCGTATTAGACTCCTACACCAAACGATGTGAGGTCTAGTTGGGACTTCACACTAGGGAGATCCCTTGAATGTTGGCGGGTCTAACACTATCGACATTTCTAGCACTAGAAGGAGGGTTTCCAGTTGTTTATGGCTGAATTTCCTCTCACACTCACTCATCAATCATCTTGTCAAGGAAGTAACTTGCACTCCTTCTCACCTACACATGACTCTGAAGTTGGTTGCTACTCACCTCCCGGGACTGGACAAGAAATTTTGTATCAACACCTTCGCTCCATTCGTCCCATCACCTGCCAATTCACGAAAGTAGTCAGATTGGTCCCAGGAATACAACATCTTCCATACAGATCAAGAAAGCCAAAACCGTCCCACAGGGGTTGTTGTTGATGATGATGATGATGATGGTTAACATCCACTGAGACCAAATTGGTCTATCGGACCTACAATTTTCTTAATTTTTACTTGTCTGGCTCCTCGTCTTTCTTGGCGAGATTGGTGTTGTAGCTTTCTTTCTTTTCTCTACGGTCTTCCAACTCCTTTGTCTTGCATCTCCTTCATCTCTTCTGGTTCTTGGGACATTGGTGTCTTAGCTTCGCGATCTATAGTCGGAGAAGTTTGGTTTAGGAGATCTGCTTTGCTGTTAAATGGAGATTTATTTTCTGCGGTATTCAAATCCTCATAACTGTTGATTTGTTGGGGCGGGCTTTCTCCTTGCTTGCTTTGAGAGTTGTTTCCTTCTTCCTTGATTTCTTGTGACTCAGAGTTTTCTCTAGAATATTCTTCTTTGATGACAGTGTAGTGTTCTTTTGTGCTCCTTCCCACCATGTGGACTTGTGGTGGTTTTTTCTGGAAAAATTTTTCTTAGAGGCTTTTGGGCAATTTTTGGCTAGATGCCCCGTCTCAAAGCACGGTCGACATCTGAAGAGGACACTTTCATAATCAAGCTTCTGGTTCCACACACAGTCTTTACTTGTTAGGTTTATTTCAGCTGGGAATCCGACGCTGAAATCCATTTCCACACAGATGCATGCATAGGTGGTTCTGGCATATTCCTCTGTTTCTGGGAACCTGCAGTAAAATTTCCCAATTGCATTTCCGATAGCTTTTAGCGAGGAGATATTCCAGAGATGCAAGGGTAGGCTTGGCAATCTCACCCAAACTGGTGCTGAGGTTATCACTGCTGTAGAGGGATCGAATGATGGGTTCCATGGCTTCATGAATAGGCCTGATTTTTCCCAAAACCAAGGGTCGGAGTCTAGAATACATTGTCTGCTTTCAGGATTTTCAAAATCTACTATAAAGAAACCTCTACCATAGGGGTAGATATTAATTTCATCAGAAATGATAGGCTTCCATACCTCCGAGATCCAATTGTGGAGTGCTATAAGCCGCGGCCAAAAACCATTGAACCGGCAAATTAGGGCACTTTCGGAGAACTTCAAAGCTTCATCGAGTGAGTCCTGGACCACTTGGATAGTGGGAGCTGGGGCTTCACTCACGATATGGGCAGGAGATTGCCCTTCAGAGGCGGATGAGCCACCAGTTATTTTTGCGAAGCTCAGAGCCATATTTTACTTGCTAAGGAGAACCGAGACTTCTCAAGAGAGGAGAAGAAGAGCACTGCTAGAAAGGAGTCAGGAATCTGATCCGCAGATCTGAGATCTGAGATCTGACTTCAAGATGACTGCAAGATGAATCACGTAAATCTTTTTTTTTTATCTCCGCAGAAGAGGAGATTCTGAGATCCGCAGAATTTGAGTTTACGAAACTGCACTCCTAACACATGTTGCTCCAGAAAATTCGAGGTAAGATGCAAGAGCACCACCAGCCAGAATCAGAAAATTATTACCTGTTACCCTGGAAATTATCACCTGTTCACCATATATTGATAGATCTAAAACACTACACAAGGTTCGTGTATGATCAGGTCGATAAATTGGAAGAAACGAAGGTTGAGTGCCAGCGCTGAATCAATTGATCAGTTATGGTCAGTGTGAGCTTTTATGGTTTCTGGAGGAGAACAATTGCAGCGTAGAGTCAACTTAGGGCGGCGGTTCGCGTATGGCGGGCTGGTCATAGATCTTTAGTGATGAGAACAGGGGAAAAAATAAAAAATACCGCAACTCTGAAGAGATCTAACACCGCCGCAGAGCTGAGATATCATAAGGAGCTGCGCAGATCTGAAGAGATAGATCAAAAATACCCAAGCATTCGAAGCGTCGTAGAGCTGAGATATCGCAAGGAGTCTGTAGTCGTTGGTACACCGCAGATCTGAAGAGATCTAACACCGCCCCATAGATCTAACACTCAGTATGCAAGGCCCGTAAGCACTCCAATCTACGCCTTTATTTAATTTAACAATGCGCATATCAACTAAACATTTGTTGTTCTATGCAACGAAAAAACATTCCTGTTTTAGATGTACCGCATGCAACACACGTTATACTTCTTTTCGCGCATTCCTTTATACACATCGGAGCAGGCCAAAAGGGAAAAATAGTTATGGAATTGAAAACACGCATTCAGCATGTAAACGCAGGTAGAGCAGTACCTCGATCATCGAGAAGCAGATCTCAACGTACCAGGTAATACACCGCATAAATTGAAGGCTTCAGGTATACTTTACAATCATTCCCGTCTTGCACAGCCACAGCTCAAACACGACGCTATATTCAGTGATCAACAGCGTTCCCCATATACCTCAAAATTTGAGAGTTTTAAAAAACAGGCTTCTGGCAATCGATTGAAAGCTACCAACGTACGCAGCGAATCCTCTCAGCACCAGCACTAGATCGGCTTCAATGTAGCTAGCGCTCCATGATGAAATCAATGGAAGCCTCGCTCCACCGTTCAGGATAGCTCTCTATGCACAGCAGGCACCAAACACGAAATACACAGCTCCTCCAGCACGTCATACACAGCTCCCTCAGCGCTCCAACACAGCTAGCGCTCCACCTTGAGCACGTGCTCCACCTCCAACTGCTCTGATACCACTTGTTGAAGATCAGATGCACAGCTAGTTTCAAAAAAACAAATACACAACAGATAAATTCAAGCACATCAACACACAGGAATTAACGTGGTTCACCCAACCAATCTGGGCTACGTCCACACAACATAGGCATCGGCAATTTATTAATCAAACAGGAGATTACAAAATGAAATCCTCACAAAACTCTCACCCTCATAGCAAACAATCTGAATGGTTTGCCTGTTATATAGCAAAGAGGATCTAATTGCCTCATAAATCCTCTCAACTCAAATTTAGGATGCATTAAATCCTTCCCAACAAACTAGAGTTAATCTAGCAACAAAATTTCTATTGTTATCACCTACAGAGATTTTTGCCTATCTTACTTCAAACAGAAAATCTCAACAGTAGATTCTTTTTAGAATAAGAGTTAAAAATAAAAAATTGTAAAATACAGAGTATCCAACATCGCGCTCATTTCGTTATTTTTTATTAAAAAATAGATTTACAGAATTGTTATGGTAAATTTCTCTCCTACCAATTATGGCATTTGGCATTTCGCTTCGTTGATTTTCCTATTTTATTATCTTCTCCATAACCAGAGTATAGTAGTTTGGTGGAAGAGAATAATACTTCCGAAAACAAAAACAAGGAGATTGGAAAATTATTTAGTACAGGTTTACAATTTTCTCAAGTAAAACTCAAGTGTTTTATGGTCTAACAAAATTTCAAATATTATTTGATAAAATACCATGAGTAAAAAAAATTAAAATGAAATCTTGTAAAATAAGCCGTTAGATATTTTTATAAATAAGTTACTAAGATAGAGTTTCATTTATTAGGAAAAGTCTAAGAATTACTTTATCAAGCATTAAGGAGGAGTGTTCAATGTGTTGAATAGAAATCTTACTCAAAGTTTGGGTGAATAAATTTAGGGATTGTAACTTTTTTATAGTTGTAAAAATATTAATCTATATTTTTTGATGTTAAGTTTGACGAGAAGTAGAATTGTATAAATTAAATGATTAGTAAATGTTGATAGGCATCAATACATAAATAACCATCAAAAAACTTACTGCATGATACATGTCACATTGATAAGTTTAAAGAACTAACTACTAAAATTAGCATCATAAAATTAACTAATTATGATTTTATTTTGAATTATTATTATTAATTAATTATAAGAAAACTTGATTGATTTTCATATATTACAAAAAAATATTCTAAAATATTCTATAAAGGTTAAATCCTACCACCCATCTAATAATTATTGAAAATTAAATTGAAAATTGAAAAAGTTCTTATTCCAGATAAACATGGGGAATAATTAGTTTAATGGTGAATATTTTAACTACATTGTAATACTTTTAGTAGTAATCACATATCAAATAATGTTGAGATTTATTTCCAAAATAATTATATACCTTATTTTCCATTTTAATTAAATTGATTATTTAAAAAAAAAATGTCACATGAAAAAATGTTATATGAAATGAGTTATGGTTTTTTTTGGGCATGTGTTATTGATAAGCCATGGTATTGGTCCATGGTACCATGAGTAATCCTATTTACACATTAAGAATCTCGATAATTAAAATTATTGCTACATGTTTTCCAAAATCTATATATGTTTAAGGTATATATTAAGTGTTTTTATAATTAATTAATGATAATAATTCAAAATAAAGTCATAATTTAAGATGCTAATCTTAGTAGTTAGTTTTTTAATCTTAACAATGTAACTTGTATCATAAAGTAAGTTCTTTAATAAGTCATTCTGCACTGAGCATTTACCAATCATTTAATTTATGTAATTCTAGATCTTGTCAAACTTAACTCCAAAAAATATGAATTAATATTTTTACAACTATCAAAAATATCACAAACCCTAAATTTATTCGCTCAAAATTTAAATAAAAATTATATTCACCATATTCAACACTCCTCCTTAATGCTTAATAAAGTACTTCCTAAACTTTTTCTAATAATGAAACCTCTATCTTAGTAACTTATTGATGAAGATATTAACCACTTATTTTACAAAATTTCATTTCAATTTCTCTTTTTACCGTATGGTATTTTATGAAATGATATTTGAAATCAATATATTTTGTTAGACCATAAAACACTTGATTTTTACTTGGGAAAATTGTAGACCTGTACTAAATAATTTTCCCATGTCGTTGTTGTTGTTTTTGGAGGTATTAAGATTCTCTTCAAACGAATTACTATACTGTGCTTATGTAGAAGATAATAAAATCAACGAAGCGAAATGCCATAATTGGTAGGGCGGAAATTTACCATGATAAATCTGTTTTTTAATAAAAAATAACGAAATGAGCGATGTTGGACACTAATGGATTCCTGTATTTTACAATTTTTTATTTTTAACTCTTATTCTAAAAAGAATATACTATTATACTGTTATATAAGAGACGATTAGATGTCAGCAGAGTTTATAAATGAGAATGAGAGAAATCCACTGTGATTTGGGCATGGAGCTCCTTAACTTGTAGATTTATCCACAAAAATACAATGGGTAACCTACTCCGCCATCAGCAGAGATAAGACTGTGGAATTTGACTTCCTTAATTCGGATCAATGGGATTTCGTTACACATTAATACTTTTTCTACTTCCATGCATAAATGAAGAAAGAAAAATCCGAAGGCAGGCCACAGTCGATGTTGTGCTTGGATGCGAGAGAGTTTAATGGCATCGTGGACTTGAAAATGAACAAGGCATGTCCTTGTCCAGGATTAAATAGCCAATCGTGCACATCCCATAAGATTTGAACACGAACTCCTTCTACATAGATGGTATCATTGCCCCTGAATTTCCAGGGCAAATGGTTCACTTCCACTGCAAGTTTCCTATCAACGTTGATAACAAGTGCCGGCTCGTCATCTCCTCGTGTGCAGCACTCAATGGATACTTCATGTGACTTCCCGCCCTCGCCAAACCGAGCCACCGTAGATAAACATTTCTTGCCGATGATATGCTGCTTTCTCGACACCATAACCGCCTTGATGCCACTGGAGGGCCGGAAATTCGTTTTCCTGTATGCCTCCTCTTCCATGTCCCCCAATAACAAAACCACCTCATTGTTGCACAAAACGGCAACGTAATACCCTCGTTCAGGTTCAGGCCCCGAAGCGAACCTTGCAGATCCCAGGTCCCAAAATACTTCGACTCTTCTTCCATCGATAATATCGGAGCTCTTCCATGATCCATGTTTTCTCCAGAATTTCCAGGGCTTCATTTCTACTTTGCAGACGATTTCACTGGATGGTTCACCAATTGCAACGCACAGGCACCCTTGACCCATTACATTCTTGCACCATGTAACGGTTACCAAGCGGTCTCTGCCCCCGAATTTCGTCTGGTAAGTGGATGCCACCAGATTCTGCATGGTTCTCCGATTACTCTCGCCTGAGAAGCAAGAAGGCAACCCAGCTCTCATTTTTATTGATAGATCAAACTCAAAGTCCAAGAATGGGATTGTCAAAGATATAAAGGAAGTTAACCCAACCCAGATTATATATATTGCTCGCTTAAGACGGTGGCCCATAGTGTCAACCTAGGCTACCATCCTCGCGGCTTCCTAACACCATTCCTCTGACCGAAGTACAAGACAGCATTATAAAATATATAATCAGGAGCCGTCTACAAAAGGATATGATCTTCGATATTTTTTAATTACCAGAATCTTGCTGGAAGCATTTCTTTCGTTTCTTTCTTAACAGAAATTACCCAACGTCTTCCGAGATGGCCTTTCTAAAATTCTCAAATCAATTTTAGAAAACAGAACCGAGAGCGACAAATTCCCACTGATCACCGCGTAAACGACTGTTGTGAACTTTGACCATCGCTCTCAGTAGTCATCCCTTCCGGACTGAAGCGATCCGTGGTCAAAGAGTGACCCCACCGATTTCCTAAGTTCCAAGGAATGGCAAGTTCATGGAAGTTTGGAAAGCCAAAATCAAGACTGACGATGTGTCAGACTATAAGATCTAATAATAATGTGGTCCTATGCTTCAGTGTCAAGAAACTATTGTGTTTATGTGTACTAATTCCGTATATCTCTTTTAGTGCTGGTTGCAAATTCCTCATTGAGTGTTTTGTTAATGTCTTTTTTTTACTCTCTTTGATTTATTATTCCT
This sequence comes from Pinus taeda, assembly GCA_000404065.3. Lineage (NCBI taxonomy): Eukaryota > Viridiplantae > Streptophyta > Pinopsida > Pinales > Pinaceae > Pinus > Pinus taeda. The sequence goes on along the minus strand of APFE031469108.1, from coordinate 52,081 downwards.
TTCACACTTAATTGGGTTAGGTTTCCCTGTATTCAGCCCTTCATACAAATGGCATATACGGAGCAGAATTTTCTTGAAACATATCATTAGTACACGTTGCAATTGGAATTGAGAAAATGTGAGTGAGTTTGAGAGGTACTCTCTTGTATATGTAGGATTAGTGATTAAAATAATTTCTTTCAAAATTAATTCACTTAATGCTTATGTGATCTTGAAATGACCGAAACCCAAAACTTGTAGCAAGTTTTATTGAAGCATTAAAAGCTAAGAAAAATATATATTTTTATGGTGGCACAATATTATATTAGAGGAAGACTCTAAATTTTAGTAAGGTAAGATTTTTTTTTTAATTGAAAAAATATTTTTTCTTCTAATTTATATAAGTAAGGTATTGTTATGAAACCACCTCACAAAAAGATAGAAAAGAGAGACAAATGCTTTATAATTCAGCCTCTTTCAGGGGCCAACCTCCTTTACATTACATAAATGAACAATTCTTCAATGATACAAATGACGAGACCTCCTTTCTATATATAGAAGTCTAAGAGGTCATAATATAATCAGAACCAACATAACAATAATAATGTAAGGGCACAATAATAACAATATAAGGACTACATGGGTACAACAATATAATAAGGGGGTTATATTAATAACAATAAGGTGTTACACTAGTAGTATAGGGGCGTAACATGCCCCTCTCCTTCAAAAAGTGTTGTCCTCAATGCTTGAATAGTTCTTTAAGGTTTTATATAAAATTCTTGTCCTTGATGTGGAATCTTCAACAGGCAAGTTCTTCCACTTGATGAGATACTCTGAAATTGATCGATTTGGTAGTTGTCGGGTTGCTATTTCTATGACTGCTCCAGGTTCCAATATGATTTTTCCTTCCTCTTCAACTTATGGCAATATTGTTTGAATTGGGATCTTCTGCAACTTTTGAATGAGTGCCACACTCCTTCTTTCTTCTTCCATTCATCCCTTGCTTCGTTTATCCAATCTAGTTGAATAATAGAAATAGCACAAAATAATGCTTCGAAATCCTCATCCTTTCTTGAGAGTGCATCTGCAACAAAATTTTGCTTTCATTTTCTGTAGATGATGTCAAAGTAATAACCCAACATATTTGTGACCCATTTTTTTTGTTCTTCTAAAGATAATATTTGTTCTAAAAAGTATTTAAGACTATCATGATCCATTCTTACCTTGAAGTGTCTACCCATTGGGTAAGGTTGTCATTTCTTAAGTGCATGTAGTATTGCCAACATTTCCTTCTCATAAATAGTTTGCTTGATATGTAGCCATAGAAATACCCAATCACCTACATCAAAACAAATTTCACTACGATGTTGATCTACCTGTTGTTTCATTCGATTATGAACCCTTAGATAAATAAACCGAAGGGATTGATATTATAAACCCAAGGGATTAATATTATAAACCTAAGGTATAAAAACCCTATGATAAATATTATAAACCATAAAAATATAGTTGACCATGGTTGAACATGTTTGATTTCCATATTAAGACAATCGTTGTCACAATGCAACATTGGACCATGGTTGGTCATGGTTGACATTGATTGATTTTCATATCAAGACAATCTTTGTCATAATGCAATGTTGGACCATGGTTGACCATCATTGATGTTCATATTGAGATAATCATTGTCAAAATGAGACATTTGACCATGCTTGACCATGGTTGGCTATGATTGACAATGGTTGACCATGATTGATATTATAAACCCAAGGGAATAATAAACCTAAGGGATTAATACTAAAACCCCAAGGGATTATGAACTGAACAGAATAATATTAAACCCAAGGGACTAATATTACAAACCCATTGTATATAAACCCTCAGACAAATATTATAAACACTAAAATAAACATGGTTGACCATGGTTGATGATGTTTGATTTTCATATTCCTACCATCCTTTACAGAATGCGACGTTGGACCATGGTTGGCCATGCTTAATGACAATTGATTTTTATGCTTAACCATGATTATCATATCAATACATTCTTTTTCATAATGTGATGTTGGACCATGGTTGACCATGATGTATATTATAATCCCAAGGGAATAATAAACCCAAGGTATTAATACTAAAAATGGAAAGGATTATAAATCCAATGGATTAATATTAAACCCAAGGGAATAATATTAAACCCTATGAATATGAACTCTTATACTAATAAATACAAGGGATTGATATTATAAAGTTAAGACAATAAAATTAAACCCTGTGAATATGAACCCTTAGATTAATAGACCCAACAGATTGATATTATAAACCGAAGGGATTAATACAAAAATTGAATAAACACAATGGATATTAATATGGATCTTTGTCATTATGCTAAATTGGACCATGGTTGACTATGCTTGACCATGATTGAATTTCATATTGAGATAATTTCTGTCACAATGCGACGTTGGACGATGGTCGAACATGGTTGATTTTCATATTGACAATCTTTGTTGTAATGCGTTGTTGGGTTGTGTTGCACCATGATTGATTCTATAAAACATGGGTGGACATGGTTGACCATGGCGAACCATGATTGATAGTATACACCCAAAGGATTAATACTAAAACACTAAGGGATTATGAACCCAAAGGAATAACGTTGAACCCAAGGGATTAATATTATAAACCCAAGGTGTATAAATATTATAAACCTTAAAATAAACCCTAAAATAAACATGGCTTACCATGGTTGATTTTCATATAGAGGCAACCCTTGTCACAATGTAATGTTAGACCATGAGTGAGTGTGATTTACCATGATTGATTTTCATATGGAAACAATCATTGTCACAATGTGATGTTGGACCATGATTGACCATGGTTGATTTTCATATTGACACAATTTTTATCATAATTAGATGTAGTACCATGGTTGACCATGATTGATATTATAAACCCAAGAATATTATTAAACCCATGAGAATAATATAAACCAAAGTTATATAAACCCTAAGATAAATATTATAAATAGGGTTGACCTTGGTTGATTTTCATATTGATATAATCTTTGTCACAATGTGAAGTTGGACCATGCTCGGCCATGGTTGAACCCTTAGATTAATAAACACAAGGGATTGATATTATAAACCCAAGGGATCAATACTAAAACCCCAAGGGATTATGAACGAAAGGGAATAATATTAAACCTAAGGGATTAAACCATGGTTGACCAACTATTAGTTTTTCCCCTTCATGTATTTTTCTAATTATAAGATAAATTTCAGTGCAACTAAAATGCATGTAAATATACACAATATGTCTGTTGACATGAATTATCATAAAGAATTTTTTTTCTATTATATGGTTTTGTTGAGTAAATTCATTTAATTTATCTCTAATGTTTCAAAGATTAATCAAATTCACCTATGTTTCACAACCCACAAAATAAAATTCATAATTTTTCATAATATTGAATATTTGTCTTTTTGTTAAGCTTGGGAGGACCTTTTCATTTTCTATCCAATCATAGGCAAATTTACACCACCTAGATTTACTAGGTGGCCTCAACTTGCCCGGGTGGGATGATGACTCACCCAATCTGGCTGAGGTGGATGCTGCTTGGTAGCTAACCCATGTGATCTTCTCGCACGATAGCTGTGGGATTTCAGTGAGGGTTTAATGGGCTTTAATGCCACCAGAGTTCTCGAGGCTTCGAACCTCGTGTTGGCTCTAAGGCTCCGTTGGAAGTCTACTCTTGACCATTTGGTTGTTCCGCTGGGTTGCTCCACTACTCCGTTCACTGTATGAGTCTCTTCCAGGGTAATGGTAATGGCGCTCGGCCCTCTTCTGCCTACTAGCTCCATCTGTAGCTTTTCACTGTAGGTAGACTCTGAATGTGTCCATGTCAATGAAGTTTTGTTTTCACCGTTTGTTGGTTTTTTTTTTGGGAGCTCTAATATTCACCTGGTTTGGTGGTTTCACTATCAGGTCCTCAGCCCAACCTCTCTGATGACAAACCTGCCATTTAAAAGGTAATTTCTCTCCTATGGTTTTATTCCTCTTCTCTGCAATTTATCTGCTGACAACCCCGCTCCTTGTGAGCAGTTGGGGTTTTGTGACCCTGTGGTCGTGGCTTGGATTCCTCTATTCTTGTTGGGGTTTACGGTCTCAATTTCCCCTCGGCTCTACTGCTGATTTTGGGTTTTGATCAAACCCTCTCCTCTGCTCAGGTAACCTCTAGTAACTCCTTACTCTCCTCCTATCCTTTTTGTTTCTCTGTTTGCAAAATGCTTATATTGCCTCTGACTCTCTTCTACTTTTTGTGCTGTGTAGGTGGCTCGTATGCTGGTGGCAAGGATTTGGTTTCGGTGGATCGCTGTCTTTCATCTCCTCTGTCTCAACCTTCGCTTGAACTAGGTAGGGTCATTCTTCTTAGACTATATAGCTGCTTATCTAGGGCTTTGTCTGTTGAGTCAATGTATGGCTATTTTATCCGTGAGCTCTGTAGGAGAGTTGTGGCTTCAGGTCTTCATGACCGTGTCTCTGTAGTTGGTTTTGAGATTGTCATGGCCTACAATTATTATGTGATTTGGTCCCTGCATTGTTTATGTCTTTCAAGAATCACTGGTTCCCTCCTTTATATGTGATGTTGGACTCGTGGACTATTGGAACTGTAGATTTTTATATGAAGTATATGTATGGGAACCCTATGGTATTTTGGAATGCTAATTTGATAGTTATTTATGAAACAGTTTTATGCATGTATACGTATTTATAAAAGAAAGACTCAAACTATTAATTGTGAGATGCTTAGTGAATGTTCTGCGAGTACCTTGGCTTTATTTTGAGAATGTCGTGTTACTCGGTGTATGCGCAATCTTTATACTTTTCCTCCATTCATAGATTTCATTCTTGCACAGTCTTCACGCTTGTTCTCCATTCATAGATTTTATTTATGCACGGTACAAGAAATAAATCATAAATCATAGTCTCTGGTTACCTGAAAAGTTTCACTGTCTTTTCTTCCTGATTATATTGTCAAAATGTTTTACAGTATCTGCTATATCTCTCTTTATCTAGGAAACAACCCTCGTTCATTCTATGAAATGTATTTTTATGTTGTTGGTAGCCTCATTCCGTTGAGGAACTACCTGCAGTTACACTTTATAGTTGTTTTTTCTGTTATGGTTGTTAAACTAATCTAAAACTACATTCATAACTTAAAATAAAAATAAAAAATAAAAATTTGGCATTAGCTATGACAACCTTCTTGGAAAGAAAATAACAGTAAGATAAACCAAAGTAAAACTTTTTGAAATGTGCCTTAGACAGCATGTCCAATTGTCGCCTCGCCATTGAATGCTCATGCATCAAGCTCCCGGGGTGAATGAAACTCATGGCTCCTGTCCATGAGCTCTTCAATCGAATATCCGACGCACTGAATCTATCCGACATCCATCCAGGTACTGTCCTCTATTGGATGGTCCTTCCATTTAACCAATTACTAGAAGTACTCCTTCCGGCATGTTTGCCTAGCTACCTGAGTGTCTAGTATTTGGTCAATCTATAACGGCTTGGCTATGGGTAGCTACCTGATCCATGTCCTTGTCTCTTTGTCTCCCTCGGCGTCCCGTGTGTGTCCTACTAAATCATCCTCCATATTTGCAGAAAGATAGGTGTATAGGTCTGCGACATTGAAAATCGGTGAGATCCCAATACACGAGGATAATTGCAGTTCATAAGCATTTGCAGAGAATTTTCGTAGAATTTGGCAAGGCCCTATCTTTTTAAATTTCAGCTTGTTATACTCTCCTCTAGGAAACCTTTCCTTTCATAGGTGCGCTAGTACTAGATCTCCTATATCAAACTGCACTTCCCATCACTTCAAATATGCCTTTTTCCTATACCTTTGACTGCTATTCTATAGCTTAGCTTTCACCTGTTTGTGAAGTTCATTAATCATCTTGGCAAATTCTTCCCTCTCAGCACTCATCCATTCCAACCGACCCAAATCTTGTAATTCGTGTACTCCTCGGGGGTGCATGCCATACAAGATTTGGAAAGGGCTTCTGCCTATGCTCCTATTTGGAGAGTTGTTATAAGCGAACTCTACCTGGGTGATTACGTGATCCCATTGTCGTGAATTCTCTCCAACTAGGCTACGTAGTGAATTCCCCTGACTTCAGTTTACTACTTCAGTTTGCCTGTCAATCTATGGATGATAAGCTGAATTAAAGCTCAATTTAGTGTCGAATTTCTTCCACAAAGTTCACCAGAAATGGCCTGTAAACTTCACGTCCCTATCTGAAAGAATAGATTTCGGAAAGCCATGCAACCTAACAATTTCTGTAAACAACAAATGGGCTACATATGTGGCATCACTAGTCTTCTTGAAAGGGATAAAATGTGCCATTTTTGTAAAAGGATCCACCACTACCATAATTGAATCATACCTTTTCTGTGTTCTCGGAAAACCCAAAACAAAACCTAAGCTAACTAAATCCCAAGGCATGTCCGGAACAGGTAATGGTGTATACAACCCCGTATTTTGACTTTGTCCCTTCTCCAGTTGACATATCTTGCATCTAGCCACATATTGTTGCACATCCCATCACATTCTAGGCCAATAATAAAAATGACTTACCTAGTCCAATGTCTTGTCTATGCTAAAATGTCCGGCTAGATCTCCATTGTGCTTCTTCTGGATTAGATTTCCCCCCATTGAACACGCTGGGATGCACAATTGTCCACCTTTGAACAACAACCCTTCCTGCAAGTTATAATCTAACCACAAGTTGTTGTCCCTCAACAGCGAATTGTGGCAAGCTTCATATGCTTCGTGGAAATCTGCATATGTTTCGTACAGATCTTTAAGATGTTGAAAACCCAATACATGTACTCAGCTTTCCTGCATAATCAAACTCCTCCAACTTAATGCATTTTCCACTTTATTGGCTTGTCCACTGATGTGCTTTAACACAAATGTGAAAGTTTGGATATATTCCACCCACTTCGCATGCTTGTTGTTTAACTTGTGTTGTTGCATAACATATTGTAGAGTAGAATTGTCTGAAAACAAGACAAATTCATTTTCCAACAAATAGTGTCTCCAGTGTTTCAATGGTTGTACTGCTGCATAGAATTCCTTATCATAGGATGAATATATATGTCTGCTCTCATTTAATTTTTCACTGAAATAGGCCACCAGTTTATCCTCTTGACTTAGCACTACTCCAATGGTTTTCCCACTGGCATCACAACAAACTTGAAACAGTTTGTTAAAATCTGGCAACTGTAAAATAGGTCATTCAGTAATCTTCTTTTTCAGCTGAATCGGTCCAATGAAATGATTGATTGGCCTTCTTAAGATTTTCCACCATGGGCGTGCAGATACCGCTAAAATCCCTTATAAACTTCCTGTGAAATCTTGCTAGCCCATCAAAACTTCGTACTTCAAATAAACTCTTTGGGGACGGACAACTAACTATCGCTGCAACCTTTTCCAGATCCATCTTCAACTCATTCTCTGAGATCATGAACCCCAAATAAATCAATTCCTTCTTGAAAAACATGCATTTCTTCAAATTTAACAACAATTTATTTTGCTATAATTTTTCCAAGACACAGCTGACGTGTCTGAAATGTTCCTCCCTGGTCTTACATAAAATAAGAATGTCATCCAAGTACATGATAACAAACTTCCCGATGTACTCTTTCAACATCTCGTTCATCAAGCACATGAATGTGCTAGGTGCATTACTCAATCCAAATGGCATGACCAGCCACTCATACAGGCCCTCATTAGTTTTAAAAGCAGTCTTCCACTCATCGCCTTCCTGAATATGTATCTGATGATAACCACTCTTCAAATCAATCTTGGAAAAGTATGCTACTCCACTTAAGCATTCCATCATATCGTCCATGCGTGGTAAAGGAAACGTGTATCTAATAGTAACCTTATTGATTGCTCGGGAGTCGGTACAGATTCGCCACTCTCCTCCTTTCTTGGGAGCCAAAACTATTGGTACTGCACACAGACTTAGGTTTTCCTGAATCAGTCCCTTGTCCAACAATTCTTGTACCTATTTTCTAATCTCTTCATTGTGTTTTGAGCTTATTTGATAAGCGTATTTGTTGGGTAAGCTAGCTCCTAGTACAAAGTCGATATGGTGGTTGATACTCCATTTTGGAGGTAACTTATCTGGCAAATTGTCCACCACTATATCACTGAATTCATGCAACATATCTTGGATTTCCTCCAGTAAATCCTTAATTTTAGTATGAAATAACACTACCCTTGGCCTCCGTACGATTGCATATTTAATTTCGTCATCTCCCATTTGCTGTAGGAACTCATTTCCCCCTAGCAACAAGGCTTTCGGTCCACTAGTTTCTGTTGTATCTTCTTCCTTCATGGGTACCAGTGTATGTTTGACCCCATCTTTCAGAAACTTATAACAATTTGTTTTTCCATCGTGTACCACCTTCCTGTCATATTGCCAAGGCCTTCCTAGCAGTATAAGGCACACATCCATCGGCATAATGTCACACGTCACTTTATCCTTATATCTGCCAATATGAAATTCCACCTCACACTGCTCAGCAACAAGCAGTTGGTGCCCTTTCTGTAGCCAAGACACCCAGTACGGTGTTGAGTGTTTCAGTCACTTTAGGCCCAGCTTCTCCACCATCTCTGTGGCTACTAAATTATCCATGTTTCCACTATCAATAATGAGTTTACAACACTTCCCCTGTGACTTGCACACAGTCTAGAATAGGGCTTTCCGTTGTGTCGGATCAGCTAATTCTTTAGCTAGATTCAACAAAACTTTATTCAGTACCAAGGCTTTGCCTATTTCAAGCATGTTCTCCACTTCTTGAAGTGGGGCCTTGGTTTCCTTGGGCTGAGCAACATATGCTCCTCTTTGTCCTGCTTGATCACTTTCAGGACATTCAAACGATTTGTACCCCCATTTGTGGCACTTGTAACACTAGTAGGCAGCTCCTCTGCCTCTGCCATTACCTCTACCTCACTGGTAAGGCCTTCCTCCCCTAGTGTTACCCTCTTTATCTGTTGACCCTGCAGCTTTCAAATGCTACCTTCATCATTGCTGCTGGTAGTTTTACCCCTGCCATAGGACTGTCCTTTTGCTCAACTGGATCCACGTCCTCTCCTAGCATTCTGTCTTTCGTTAATTTTCTCCTCTGCTTTTAAATCACTTTGATATGCTTCTTCTACAAATTTGGGAGAGAGAATATTGATATCATCTAGTATCTCCATCCGGAACCCATTCACAAACCTTGCAGTCTTTTCAGGGTTATCCTTGACATAACCTGCTCACAGATTCACTCTATAAAATTCCTCTCTGTACTCTTTTACAGTCATTGACCTTTGCTTCAGGTTATGTACCTATCTATGCAGCAAAAAATGATAGTCTTTAGGTAAAACTTTACCCTTCAATTTGGCCACCATGCTGTCCCGCTTCTTAATTAGTGGTTTGTTGAATCTTCTTCGTTCCACTTGCAAACTGTCCCACCACAGTGCTACATGCCCCTTCAACTTCGTAGCTACAAACCTGATCCTCCTTTCATCACTAATATCTTCACATTCGAAGTATTTATCTAACTCGCTAATCCAATCCAAAATTACTTCAGTAGATAAACTACAATCATAATTTGACTTTTCAAGTTTCGGTTTGTTGATTGCTAACAAGACAGATTTCAACAATCTTCTCTCTGGTCCTTCCACATGGGACCCATCTATTGTAGCTATAGTCTATGCATCACTGTCGTCGCCATCCTCTGGATCCTTGTGCCTCCCTGCTTCCACTACTACTAGTCTGGCACTAAGGACTCTAATTTCTTCACACAGTCCATCTTCAGCTACTCTCTGAATACCGCTTCCTCTTCCTCTTCTTCCAAACTCCATACTTAAACTTTTTTCCATATGGAAATAACTACTCTGGTACCAAAAAATGATGACTCACCCAATCTGGCTAAGGTGGAAACTGCGTGGTAGCTGATCCACATGATCTTCCCACGCAGTAGCTATGGGATTTTAGTGAGGGTTTAATGGGGCTTTAATGCCACCACAATTCTCGAGGTTTCGAACCTCATGTTGGCTCTAAGGCTTCGTTGGAAGTCTACTCTCGACCATTTGATTGTTCTGTTGGGTTTCTCCACCGCTCCGTTCACTATATGAGTCTCTTCCAGGGTAATGGTAATGGTACTCGGCCCTCTTCCACCTGCTAACTCCATCTGCAGCTTTTCATTGTATGTAGACTCTGAATGTGTCCATGTCAATGAAGTTTTGTTTTCACTATTTGTTGGATTTTTCCTTTTGGGAGCTCTGCTATTCATCTGGTTTGGTGGTTTCACTATCAGGTCCTTGGCCTGACCTCTTCGGGGACAAACCTGCTCCTTTCAAAGGTAATTTCTCTCCTCTGGTTTTATTCTTCTTCTCTGCAATTTATCTGTTGACAACCCTTCTCCTTGTGAGCAGTTGGGGTTTTGTGGCCCTATGGCCATGGCTAGGATTCCTCTGGTCTTTTTGGGGTTTACGATCTCGATTTCCTCTCAGCTCTGTTGCTAGTTTTGGGTATTGATCAAACCCTCTCGTCTGCTTAGGTAACCTCTGGTAACTACTTACTCTCTTCTTATCCTTTTCGTTTTTCTGTTTGCAAAATGCTTATACTGCCTCTAACTATATTCTACTTTTTGTGTTGTGCAGGTAGCTCGTATGGTGGTGGTGAGGATTTGGCTTTGGTGGCTTGCCATCATTCCCCTCCTCTATCTCTGCTTTCACTTGAACTGGGTAGGGTCATTCTTCTTAGAATCTATAGCTGCTTATCTAGGGCTCTATCTGTTGAGTCAATGTATGGCTATTTTATCCGTGAGCTCTGTAGGAGCGTTGTGGCTTTAGGTCTTCATGACCATGGCACTATAGTTGGTTTTGAGATTTCCGTGGCCCACAGTTGTTACGTGATTTGGTCCCTGCTTTGTTTATGTTTGTCAGGAATCACTGGTTCCCTCCTCTATATGTGATGTTGGACTCGTGGAATATTGGAACTGTAGATTTGTATATGAAGTATATGTATGGGAACTGTATGGTATTTTTGAATGCTAATTTGACAGTTATTTATCCAACAATTTTATACATGTATACATATTTATAAAAGAAAGACTCAAACTATTAATTGTAAGATGGTCAGTGAATGTTTTGTGAGTACCTTGGCTTTATTCTGAGAATGTCGTGTTACTTGGTGTATGCACAATCTTTATCCTTGTCCTCCATTCATAGATTTCATTCATGCACAGTCTTCACGCTTGTCCTCCATTCATATATTTCATTTATGCATAGTACATGAAATAAATCATAAATCACAATCTCTGGTTACCTGAAAAGTTTCATTATCTTTTCTTCTTGATTATATTGTCAAAAAAATTTATAGTCTCTGCTATACCTCTCTTTATCTAGGCAACAACCCTTGTTCATTCTATGAAATGTATTTTTATGTTGCTAGTAGCCTCATTTCATTGAGGAACTACCTGCAGTTACACTTTACAGTTGCTTTTTTTGTTATGGTTGTTAAACTAATCTAAAACTACATTCATAACTTAAAAAAAAAAAAAAAATATTTGGCATTGGCTGTGACAACCTTCTTGGAAAGAAAATAGCAGTAAGATAAACCAAAGTAAATCTTTCTAAAATGTGACTTAGACAACATGTCCAACTGTCGCCTTGCCATTGGATGCTCTTGCATCATGGGAAACTATGTCTATTGGCCACCTATCCTCATTGTAAGCCATCCAAAAACAATATAGTTTTAATCTCTCTAACAAAGTTATATATGTATTTGTTTCCTGTCCAGACTCTATATTTCTATCTATACATATACTTGCATGATGAAAATTGAAAGCTAACAACATATAAAACAAAAGTAAACATAGGAAAATGACTAGCCCTTCTACTCCTCCGAGGCGATTCCATAGGTGTTGGGTCCTTGACTGTTGATCTGGACGTCTTGGACAATTCTAGGATGCATGGAATGTGTCCTTCAATTCCGTCCAACCTAATGTCTTGCTTATGTAGTTGGAATTGCATTTTCTGCAGGTCTTTCTTTCAGCTCGGCACACCTTGGAGTGAAACCACTATGCCTGCCGAGATCTGTTCCATAGCCTTTCCCAATAGCATTTTCATCAACCAATAAAGGTATCAAGTCTGTTTGAACTATGTAATTCTTCCTATGGTGTTGCCCGGATCCAGTACTAGGGTCCTCTAGTTTTCCATTTCCACCTTAGCCTCACTACCCTGCTTAATTTCCTCTTCCCATTCTTCTAGCAACTTCTAAATTCCTTCATCAGTATCATCATGATAAGCCTCAGCAACTTCGTTGATAAGGTGTTCTATTGATCTTCTTCCCCTGCGGGACTTTGTCGTGCTCAACTTCGTATCCTTCCCAAGGACATGGCCCTAAATTCCTCATCCATGACCTCGCGCTGGCCAAGCCATATCAGAAATTCCTCAGACATTTTCATAGTGACAATTTGTAAATCGAAAACAATTTAATATAATATGTCTTTGGTTCCTTCCCTAAATTGCACTAACGATGTGGTCAACCTCATCATGCTCCTCTCCTATCCTTTTACTATTAGAACCAGAGCCAGAATGGGTGGAGAACCAGTCCCTAGAGGGAGCCTACCTAGAACAACCCTCTATCACGCCCCAACTCCATACCCAGTACCTCACAGTCATAGTCGGGTAGGCAGCGCCTTTCCAAGGCCAAGCGAGTAAGCCCAACCTCAAGCCAATGGATTTCCAAGCAATAATTGTAAACCTTTCCCCCTCATCCCAGGAGATTTTAGCGATGCCATTTTCTTTTTCATCACCAACTTTCCACTATAAGCCCCTAGCATTTCCATATCCAAAATAGAGTTTCGCTATAGCCCAGGAAGTGCATTGGCTATGAAATTATGGCATTACTCCTATGCAACATCTTGACTACTCCCCCCTTCACCTAGTATCTGCCTCAACCCACATGCCTCCTGCGACCAACCCCACACCAACTGTAGGTTGTAGTACTAGGTTTCTCCATACCAAACGGCACAAGGTCAACATCATAGAGGCTAGAGGCGATACTTGCAAGTGCAAGTTATAGAAACAAAACCAAGAAAATGAAACCAATTTCCTACCCCATTTCCACTAGAAATTCTCAATCTCCCAATTGACATTCCTTCTTTTCCCCTTCACCCACTAGCAAAACCCCAAACAGGACGTAATTGTAGTGGATGACAAAAGCCAAAAGAAATACCCATATACAATTGTAGATAGTCTCCAAGCTTGATGCTGAGGGTTTCATCACCTTCCCTTTCCCTGCACCACCTCCTTCATCCGCAAGCCAGCCCTCCAGCTTCACCCACTTGTCTATTGTGGTCTCCTATACATCCTAGCTTGCCACCTTCCCTGCAACCTTTCCCACCACCCTTGCATGAACTCATACCAAGGGTCACTGCACCCATCTCTTTGAGCGTGTGGAGGGTAGTGGTACATAATTTAGAGGTACTTATCATTACTATTCCCATGTTGTCCCAACCACTGGATCACACCCTAATCAAGGTCTTGTGTTTCTCGGAGGCTATTATCCTGGCTTTTCCTGTGATCCTACTCCAGTATTTCCACTATCACAGTTTTGTGATTGCATCCCCAATTGGAAAGAAAATATGCCCCTTCATTCCCTTCTCTTCTAACATTCTGAACCAGAATGTAATCAAACATTTGTATTACTCCTCCTATCTCTTGGATGAGTCGATTTTCCCTCCAACTTTGGTTGATCTTGTCCCATTTGGTGCCATTTTTCATATTTGCCAAAGTGTTTATGACGAGACTTGAGGCTCCTTCCACCACTAAGTTTCGATACCCCATTCTGCTAGCTATTAGAAGTCCTTGTCTTGCTGTAGAAAAAATCGCCTCATTGTTACTTTCTATCTCGCATGAATCAGCATAAATTAGTCAAGTGTTGGCTTAAGGCTCTCAGAAGAGACCACCTACGCCTTCCACTCTTAGATTCCCTTTTGATGCCCCATCGAAATTGGTTTTTATGAATCATTCTCCATGGGTAGTAAAGTGGGCTAGGGGAACCGAGCCTATCTGGTCTTTTTTCCAAGCTGATGGAGCTATCATTTCCGGTGATAGTTTGAGTTTCTGAAGGATTCAAGCTTCTTGGTGGGAAACTTGGCAATCTTCTTGATGCCATTTCTCAGCTAAGATTGTTTCCCTGATGTTTTAGACTATTCCTTCCCATACCTTCTCTTGATAGGTGGATTTATTCTTAAAGACTCTCTGGTTCCTCTCTTTCCATATAGCCCATAAATTAAATCCTAAGGCTAGGCCCCATTCTCTATTTAATACCAGGCTTGAGAATATATGGCTCCTCCAAAGGAGGATTGTTTCCTTAATGTTGTGATGATCTCGATCGATTCTTTCAAAAACTCCTTGCATTTGCCTCCATTTATGACCTACGAATGGACATGTGTTGAGCATGTGCTCAAGATTGTCTATGTGCTGGTGACAGAGCCAACAAAATCAAGGACACTGGAAACCCCTTTTTTGTAATTGATCCAAGGTTAGGATCTGACCTATGCAGACCAACCAAAGGAAATGAGTTACTTTAGGCCACCATCGTCCCTTCCATATATTTTTCCATATGATGTCTTACCCATCTTGACCCTGTCCTGCTTGTATGCCATATGCTTCTTTTATGGTGAAGGTTCCTTTTGTAGTATGCCCCCATCTTAGGATATCAAGATCATTTCAAATTGTTAATTGTGTCAATCTCAGCTCGTTGTCTAGCGCTATCAATTAGTTAGTCTCAATGGACTGGCTCCAATCTTCCTTATTTTTCCATCCCCTCGAGCTTCCCATTCCTTGGTCCTCTTTCTAGAATTGTTCCACCAAGTTTATCTTCCTGCCACTAGTATATAGCTATATGTCCATAAGGCCTTTATTTTCTACCATTTTTTCTCTTTGTTTCCAAGAGTCCAACCAAAATCTTACTGTTTCTTCATTACGGATCTCCCAAAAGGCATGTTGGTTTATGAGGTGCCTGTTTTGGGCTACCAAGTTCCACATTGTCGATCATTTTGGAGGGTTATCACAAAATGTCTTCAGTTATCTCAAGCATATTATATTTTCTTGTCCATATTTATTTCCATAGGTCCCTTCCACCTCCTCTCTATCTCCACCATAGTTTTTCTCCCATTACTTGATTTAAAATATAAGGGTCTCTAGGGCCTAGCCCTCCTTCTGTTTTCCTTTTCACCAGGCCTTGCCAGGATACTAGTGCCCATTTTCTAATCTGTTGAGCCCCTCCCCACAAGAATTTCTTAAATATATCAATGATTTTTTAGCACATCCCTTTAGTGTTTCCATGCCTTAGAGTTGGTAAATGGGTATCGATTGCAACACAACTTTAAGATGAATGGTCTTTCCAGCTAAGGTTAGGAATATAAAGGCCCAATAGCTTAGCTTTCCCTACATTTTTTGGAGGATTTTATACCAACATGATGATTTTAGAGGATTATCAAATAGGGGCATACCTAGGTATTTAGATGGGACATTTCCAATACTAAACCCTGGGATCTTGGCTAGATGGGTCTTGACATTCCCCTGGTTATTAAAGAAGAAGATATAAGATTTGTCATTATTTATCTTTTTCCTAGAAGCCTCCATAAAAGTGTTGAGAATCTCCTTTATTTGTCAAGATTCCCTGAGGGAGACCTGGTAGAGGGCTAATTCGTTACCCCAAATCCTCAAGCCTCTAAGCCTAGATTCTCTGACCTCATTTTTAATATAATGACCCAACCATTCTATAGTAATAATAAACAAAAAAGGAGATATTGGATCACCTTGCCTTAGGCACCGTGTTAGATTAAAAGTGGGTGTAGGAGTACCTTTCAACATAACAGAAATGAAAGAGGAGGATATAATGGCAAGGATCCAATTTATCCATCTTTGGGAAAAACCTTAGGCTTTAAGAATCCTAGATAGATAGGCCCAACTAAGTTGGTCATAAGCCATGGAGAGGTCCTACTTAATCATCTACCTGGAAGCCCTTTTACCTTGAGAGAGTGTAGAACTTCTTGAGAAGTGATGAACCCATCCAGGATTTGCCTACCTTCGACAAATCTCGTTTGCTCCGGAGAGTTGAGATTCAACAAGAGAGGTTTTAACCATTTTACAATAATAGTAGAAATGATTTTATAAATAACATTACATAAGGCAATAGGAAAAAATCCTTGTGGATCTTCAGATTTCGAATTTTTCGGAATAAGAGCAATAAAAGTGGAGTTCACGATCGGGTATACTTTTTCGTTGCAGTGGCATTCCTCTACTACCTCTAGGATATCTCTACCCATGAATTTCCAGATTTTTTGGTAGAATTGCTATGAACCTTTCCACTCCTGGCGCCTTATTTTTCTGCATTCCATTGACAATATCTCCCACTTCTTCCAAAGTAGAAGCTCTCATTAGGGCAAGGTTCTGATTTCGAGTTACTCGTTGGGGGATATGTTGCGTGATTCTTTGGATTGCTTCGGTTCTATTCTCTTGAGGTTTTGAGGGAAGGTCGTTGTTTGGTCAATTTAGTGTGATCTAAATTGCTATTTAAAATGTCAACCCCGGGTTCGTAAACTGACGAAGTGAAGTGTACTATATGTACTAGATAACCATTTCCTTAGTCTTTTGTCGTTTTAAGCTTTTAGTTTGTTTTTGGATTTATTTTTCCTTAATGTGTGATGGTGAGGATGAAAGTGAAGTATGGAGTGTAGACGGCGATGGTTTCTAAACTTGAAACTGCTGAAAATAAAGATTTACAATAACTAAAATGAAATCAATTCTTAAGAGAAAATAAATGCATCAAATAGTGAACTAATGACAATGGCCTAGTATCCTTGCTGCTGAAATGAAAAGAAAGAAAAACTAAAAAAAACAACTCAAACTTAAAGCAAAGCAACTAATTCACACTACATTAGCTTTTCAGATCCTTTACCCTTCGGCTCAATCTACCTGGTGGGAAGTAATCATGAACAAGTTAAGCAATATGGTATCTAAATGGCAAGAAAGTAAATTGCATAAAAGAAACTAATCACACTACTTTGAATTCTTCAAATCCTTTACCCTTCAGCTCAATCTACCTTGGGGAAGTAATCATGAACATGTCAAGAAATATGATATCTAAATGACAAGAAAGTAAATTGCATAAAAGAAACTAATCACACTACTTGAACTCTTCCAGTCCTTTACCATTCAGCTCAATCTACCTTGTGGAAAGCAACCATGAGTAAGAAATATGATAACTAAATCACACTACAGTTAGTAATATTCTGATTTATTGCTGATATAGTCGCTTGACCATAGAAAGAAACCATAAATTGATGAGCAGTATGATATCTAAATAGCAGAAAAATAAATAAGCAAATCACAACTTGAAAAGGACAATGCTGAATTTAAACTTCATAAAATGAAAGTTAGCAGGAAGGACAAGATGATCTCATATGCCAAAAGTTATCAAAAAGATGAAAAATTGCCCGAGTTTCCTAAGAAAACCTACAGAATGCACTGATCAGTTTACAACTCTAAGAAAACAAAGGTGAAAATATAAACAGCTGAAGCATCAAACAGTATATTATGTACAAACTAATGAGAAAAACAAAAACATAATAAAGCTAAATAAAAACTTTACAAGGCTTCAGCATGCAGGGGCCCTCTGCCACTTCAACCAATCAAAAAATAATCACACGACTGAACTCAAAAAAGTCTTCTCATGTATTAAATAGCAGCATATAAAACAGTGGGCTGATAAGATAACCAACAGTGCGGAATCACATAAACAGTTCAGAATTCATACATCTCCAAAAAGCTCCTTTACAACATTCAATGACGCGTTATTTATAATGCAAAAATATTAAAGCTAACTAACAACTTCTACGCTATTAACTGCGTTGCTAAAGACACGTAGATCTCTTCAGTCGAGATCTAGTGTAACTGTCATCATGTTTCTTCAATCTTCGGAGTGGTTGGCTCTTAGATTCAGGTCTCAGGAACGATCTCCAGGTGAGTTGGTGCCTTCGTGAGATGAGAACTGTGCCACGTATCGTTCAAGTGCCCAAAACAGTGACGTGCCACCGCTGAACTCTTTGGTTGGCCTTGTCATTGACTTTGGTTGACCGTGGCCTCCCATGGACGATTTGGCCAATTTGAAGGGACACATTCCATGTATCCGCCACCTGGAGCTTTCCCATGTAGCTCGTTTCTTCAGAGGACACCTGGAGCACAAATTTAACAAAATAGTTGTGGAATCCTGTGTTGGCTGCGGAAACCTGTGCTGGCTGTGGAAACTGATAAGTTTCCGCAGCTGCATGAACAAAAAAACTAAACCAAACAACAGTCATAAGTATAGTCAGAAAACCATATAAACAGTCCTTTTTAGACTATAATGCAATGATTTAACAACTGGGTGAATGAAGTGAGTGGAGAAAGGAGGCTAAGAGGGTGTATAGGAAGGTGCAGGTTTGAGGCTCAACATGCCCCCACTGTGAAGGTGTTGCATGTCCTCATGCAACCAAAATTTGAGTTATTTCCCTCTAATCCACATGCTCTGAGGCTTCTGCAAGGATGTCTAGTCCTCTTTTCTTCTTCCTTGATGCCATCATCATCATCATCCTTGGCTTTCTAACTAGACATTTGAACTTGAGGTTAATCAATGCTCTGCTTAACTTTTTGCATCTCTTCTTCAGCCTTCTATTCTTCTTCTGCCACAGTCCTAAATGAAGCATAGTAATGTCATGGACAATCTTGTCTACCTTACCCTGCTCTTTAAGTGCTTCATTTTCTTGTATGCTATGTCTATTTAGGACTTCTAGCTCAAATACTTCCTGTTTCAAAGACTGAACTTTTGCATCAAGTGGCAGAGAGGTACTTGGTCCTGCAGCTGATTGTTCTAAGGATTCCAGGTAATTGTATACTTCTTGCTGACTAGGATCTACCTCAGGTGACTTTCTCTGTCTAAACTCAAAATCTGGTGGAGGAGGACTGCTCTCTCTTTCTGGATGAAAAGGGCTTTCCTCACGTCGAGAACTTGATTCAAGGCTTGGTTGATCTGGAGATTTCTCAAGTGCCTCTTCACCTAAATCAATAAAGTGGGACTGATCTCCCTTGGTTTCTTCCACGTCCCTTTTAGCCTGGAGCTCCTTCTCAAGGATGAACTCATACTTTTCTTTTGTGCACTCTATTTTCCTTTTTGCTTTTTCTTGGCCATGGCAGCAGCTTTAAGATCTATTAGCCTTTCTGATAGAGGCTGGTAATCTTCTTCTAAAGATTGCTCAAGGGATGGATAGACCTCTTGAGTGGTAATTTTGCCTTTTTCTTTCTTTTGTTTCTTATTCTTAACTTGTTCTTCTTCCTCTTTTTGGACAGTTTCTTGAATTTCTTTTGTAGGGGAGTCTTGGGCTACAACATTTTTCTCCTTCCTCCTACTTTTCCTTAGGATTTTTGGTGGACTGCTTCCAGAGGCCTCAGATGGCTCTTGGAAGTAGTTTCTTGTTAAAAATTGTTCCCAGGTATCCTTAGTTTTCTTCAACTGATCCTCAATAAGAATTTTTATGAGCCCATGATGGTAAAGATGAGGTTCAATGTTACCTACATGCTTTTGAACCTTAACACTCATATTTTTCAAACTTGATAGCAGAAAATGAGGCAAATTAAGAGTGTGACCATCTATGAAATTCATCATCGGCCTGACATGATACATGTACATAGAGCCAAAACGACCTTCACATGTGATAAATTTCTGGATGACTAACAATAGACTAGACCATTCCTCTTTTAATACATGCATAGGGATGCCTCTGGTGAATACAGTGGTATCCATACCTTGGTTCTGTAGCATGGCTCTCCAGATTTGATCATCCACGCTTCTATTTTTAAACCACCTTTATCCTTCTTGAGGTAGGCCGTGGTAGCTGCTATTGTGGCCTCGGTCACTGTAAACTTCAAGTCTCGAACCTCCACTATTTGTCCATTAAAGGATCTCGCAAAAGTTTTGGTCGCTTCCTTGTTATACCCTTTGAATTTCTGAATAAATCGGAGCCATTTGACTTTCTTCAATAATTCCTTAACTTGGGGATAAACCTCCAAGTATTTTGGTCCTTCCAGCTTGGCTCTCAGCAATTTTCCCATCCTCTGCTTTAAATCCACTGAGGGTTCTTCTGCGTATGAGGGTTAAGGAAAAATGGCTCTGTTACAAGGTTTTTAGGAGAGACTGTAGTGACTGCAATCGGGGTTTAGGATAACTGTAGTGGCTGCAATCAAAGTGTAAAGCAGACTGTAGTGACTGCAGTCGGAAACAGAGAGATACCCAAATCACAGGAGGAACAATGGGTGAGTAGTGGTGACCGAGTTTATAAAATGAAATATGAGTGTATGCGAGGATTATGGTATAAGTGGAATGATAAGTGAGTGGAGTAACGGCAGGATTCTCCCGAGTCGGACGAATGTGTATGAGATTTTACATGTGTCAACAGACGGCTGCGGAAATTATGGCTGGGAAGAGCTGTAACACAATAGGTCATGTCTTAAGAGTACGGGTAATAAATGGAAGTGCAGTCATTCTTGAGTTTGAACTCGGAGTAATCATAGGACCGTTAGGGAAATGAATGTGAGGTGTGTGGAGTGATAGTGTGGGATAAGAATGATAGTGGGATAATATATTAAATCATTGCACATAGGAGAACCGGTTATGGGTTAATAACTATACATAATTATGACTTTAAGTGTTGTTTGATAAAGATTTTTGATCATACCTTTGGAAACTTGTCAATCTTTGCTCAAGGTTTCTAACCAGTTGCTCTTCTTTGATATCTTGAAGATGCCCCATGTCTTTAGCTCACGTACACCTGCATTTCATGATTTTGGCACTAACAGTTGATTGTATTTTGAAAACAGAGTGATGCTGGCTGCAGAAATGGTTCCTAGCTGCGGAAACTGGTTCTGGCTGCGCAAACGGTTCCCAGCTACGGAAACTAAGACAGTACCCCCTGAACTACACAAAGATAGCTTAGAGGAAAAACAACTGAATGAAAATAGTCCTGAAGGGGGACTTTTATTGATGGAATGAAATGGAATGAAAATGAAGTGAAAATGGAGTGGAATCAAGTGAAATGGTGATGAAAATGAGATGGTGAAATGAAATGGGTGAGTGAGATGAAGCGAAGATGGAAAGAAAAGGAGAGGAGATTTTTTTTTGGAAAATATAGAGTGTCAGGTGTCCCTGATTTTCACCCTATATTTTCATTATAAGGCTGCCAATCCATGATTGGTTTTCAAGCTTATACACATTTTTTTCTCTCTTTTTTCTTTTTTCAAAAACTACAAGAAACAAAGATTAGGCTGATGGGGAGGAAGGATTCTTCTCCACCAGCCTTATTGCAGAATTCTCTTGGAACATTTTGAGAAATTCCTCTTTGGAAAGTGGCTTATGATAAATTTTCAATCGGTAGCCATTCACAATAAGAGGAGTCTGAAATTCATCAATGGTCTTGATTCTTACTGCTCCATTGTTAAAGATTTTATCAATCCCATATGGCCCAAGCCAATGAGTCTGAAATTTTCCTTTGAAGTCTTTAAACTTGGAATCAAACAGTAAAGCCCAATCTCCCTCTTAAAACTTTCTCTCCTTAAAATATCTGTCATGCCACTTAGCTCTTTGATTTTGAACTAGATCAGTCCTTAGAATTGCATCTTGTCTGATCTCATCTAGCTCATTCAGCTACTCCATTCTGTGCTTTTG
>APFE031469108.1:0-23996 GCA_000404065.3 Pinus taeda | reverse complement strand
GGATTTTGCATACCTTGTATCCATGATTGAAAAGGATTTTGAGGTTGGGACCAAGGTTGTTGCCAAGGATTCCAATTTGGTGGGGGTTGAAAATTCATAGAGTTGTTAAACCCTTGCTTTTGTTGCCCCTGCCAAGGTCTCCTTGCAACAAAACAGAGAGACTCGATGGTACTTGGATCTTCTTGAAAGATAGCTTCGAGGCCAGGGATTGAAGGACAATCCTTGGTTTCATGATTCTCTGAATAGATTACACATGTTTCTACAACCTTTGCCTCCAAGGGACATTCCCTTAGAGCATGTTTCTTTCTACATTTCGGGCAAAAGATAGCTAAAGCTTCAGCTTCTGCTTGCTGTTTATTATGGATCTTAAGAGTGTCTAGTTGCTCACTAAGACTTCCTAAGATATCAGTTTTGAATTCATCAAGCATGTTGCCAATCTCAACCCTACTTACCGATCCAGTTGCAGATTTGTTTGCTCTGAGGAGAGAAGGATCTCTAGGCCCTTTTTGAGTTTTAGATTTCCCCCGTGAGAGATGGACACGTAGCTCTGCTATATCATGAAGTGGAAGTTGAGATATGTCTCCTTTTCCCATCATGTTCAAAATATCTATCCATTCATCTCTAATGGATTTTAATAGAAGGTCTTTCAAGGTTTCATCATCTAAGTTACTCATTTTTTCTCTTTTCAGGTTATATTGAAATCTTTCAAGTAAATCCTCCAAGTTTTCATCTTCCTTTTGCACCATCTTGAATACCTCATCCTTGTGATTGGTGGGCATAAAATAGTCCAGGTAGCTATCCAAAAATGTTTGTTTCATATCATTCCAAGTACTAATGGATTGAGTGAGTAATCCCATGAACCATTTCAAGGCTGCCCCTTTCAATGTTGAAGAAAACAGTTTGAGTTTTTGAGCGTCTTCCAGATAATCATAAGTTCAACACACGACCTCAAACTCAAATAGAAATGTTTCAGGGTCCTCATTTCTTAACCCATGGAAGTTTGGGAGGACAGATGGTGAGATGTTTTTCATTGTGGCTTGGGAGTCCTCATCGACTATAGGAAATCCGAATGAGTTATCTCCATCCCTATTTCCCCCAATGTTACCTCTACCTCCTCCATTATTTCCTCCTCCTCCTCTACCTCTACCTCTACCAAATCCGTTTGCTCCCTCTTCTATCATGGTAGTTTCCCTGGAGACTTCAGAGTCCTCTGGTTCCTCTACTAAGGGTGAATGAGGAGGAATTTCTCCCTCTTCTTCCTTAGGTGATTCTACTTCTTCAATTACAATTTGTCTCCCTGTAGAAGGAAGGAAAGGATCTCTTCCTAATTCAGATTCGATGGATGGTGTGGGAGAGTCAACTACTGCCTCTTGAATTCTAGGAATCCTAGGGCTAGGAGTGTGAGTTGGAGATGATGGAGGTGTCTCTTGTCTATTCCTTGAAGTAGATGGAGTTGTAAAAATCGAACTCTTGGCTCTAGCTAAAAACCTTCCTCTAGAATCTCTTGCTCTATGCATGTCATTTTTTATTTTTCTTCAAGTCAGGTGAATAATTCTCTTTCTGATCTTCCAGGTCACTCTAGGTGCAAGAAGAGATCATACTCAAGAAACTATTAAACCAATAATTTTCTCTTTTATGATCCTCCAGATCACACTAAGCGCCAAAGGAGAGCATACTTTGAGAAGTTATCAATTTTCCTTCCTTGAAATTTTCTTGTTTTTATATATATATATTTTTTAGAAATTGGCTACCTAATTTCACTTCCCCGGCAACGACGCCAAAATGTTTGGTCAATTTAGTGTGATCTAAATTTCTATTTAAAATTTCAACTCGAGGTTCGTAAACTGACGAAGTGAAGTGTACTATATGTACTAGATAACCATTTCCTTAGTCTTTTGTCGTTTTAGGCTTTTTAGTTTGTTTTTGGATTTATTTTGCCTTAATGTGTGATGGTGAGGATGAAAGTGAAGTATGGAGTGTAGACGGTGATGGTTTCTAAACTTGAAAGTGCTCAAAAGAAAGCTTTACAATAAATAAAATGAAATCAATTCTTAAGAGAAAATAAATGCATCCAATAGTGAACTAATGACAATGGCCCAGTATCCTTGCTGCTGAAATGAAAAGAAAGCAAAACTAAAAAAACCAACTCAAACTTAAAGCAAAGCAACTAATTCACTCTACTTTAACTTTTCAGATCCTTTACCCTTCGGCTCAATCTACCTGGTGGGAAGTAATCATGAACAAGTTAAGCAATATGATATCTAAATGGCAAGAAAGTAAATTGCATAAAAGAAACTAATCACACTACTTGAATTCTTCAAATCCTTTACCCTTCAACTCAATCTACCTTGGGGAAGTAATCATGAACATGTCAAGCAGTATGATATCTAAATGACAAGAAAGTAAATTGCATAAAAGAAACTAATCACACTACTTGAACTCTTCTAGTCCTTTACCATTCAGCTCTATCTACCTTGTGGAAAGCAACCATGAGTAAGAAATATGATAACTAAATCACACTACAGTTAGTAATATTATGATTTCTTGTTGATATAGTCGCTTGACCATAGAAAGAAACCATAAATTGATGAGCAGTATGATATCTAAATAGCAGAAAAATAAATAAGCAAAACACAACTTGAAAAGGACAATGCTGAATTTAAACTTCAGAAAATGAAAGTTAGCAGGAAGGACAAGATGATCTCATATGCCAAAAGTTATCAAAAAGATGAAAAATTGCCCGAGCTGCCTAAGAAAACCTGAAGAAAAGCACTGATAAGTTTACAGCTCTAAGAAAACAAAGGTGAAAATATAAACAGCTGAAGCATCAAATAGTATATTATGTACAAACTAATGAGAAAAACAAAAACATAATAAAGCTAAATAAAAACTTTACAAGGCTTCAGCGTGCAGGGGCCCTCTGCCACTTCAGCCAATCAACAAATGATCACATGACTAAACTCAGAAAAGTATTCTCATGTATTAAACAACAGCATATAAAACAGCGGGGTGATAAGATAACCAGCAGTGCGGAATCACATAAACAATTCAGAATTCATACATCTCCAAAAATCTCCTTTACAGCATTCAACGATGCATTATTTATAATGAAAAAATACTAAAGCTAGCTAATAACTTCTACACTATTAACTGCATTGCTAAAGACACGTAGATCTCTTCAGCCGAGATCTAGTGTAACTGTCATCATGTTTCTTAAATCTTCCGAGTGGTTGGCTGTTAGATTCAGGTCTCAAGAACGATCTCCAGGTGTGCTGGTGCCTTCGTGAGCTGAGGACTGTGCCACGTATCATTCACGTGCCCAAAACAGTGATGTGCCACCGTTGAACTCTTTGGTTGGCCTTGTCTTTGACTTTGGTTGACCGTGGCCTCCCATGGATGATTTGGCCGATTTGAAGGGACACGTTCCATGTATTCACCACCTGGAGCTTTCCCATGTAGCCCGTTTCTTCAGAGGACACCTGGAGCACAGCTTTTAACAAAATAGCTGTGGAATCCTGGGCTGGCTGCGGAAACTTGTGCTGGCTACAAAAATGGACAAGTTTCCGCAGCTGCATGAACAAACAAAACTAAACCAAACAACAGTCATAAGTATAGTCAGAAAACCATATAAACAGTCCTCTTTAGACTATAATGCAATGATTTAACAACTGGGTGAATGAAGTGAGTGGAGAAAGGAGGCTAAGAGGGTGTATAGGAAGGTGAAGGTTTGAGGCTCAACAGTGGTTGAAGTGGTTTACAAGGCATTCCTCGATTTCCTCATGTTGGGCATGGCGGTGCCCATCCTCATCTTTTAGGGAGTAGATTCTATTGTGTTGTCTATGATGAACCATGGCTTTATGAAAAAAACTTGTGTTTTGTTCACCTTCCCGTGACTAGTTTACCTGTGATTTCTATTTCTAGAGGATCTCTTCTGGTTTTCTTCTTTCCTCCAACTAGTTTATTAGTTGTTCTTCTTCTTTGACAAGCTCTTTAGATCTTCCTTCCTATATGATTTTTTGTTGCACCTCCATCATGCACTTGTTGATCTAGTTTTGGCCATTCATAATGTGTCCAAATTCTTCTTTGTTCCATTTCCTAATTTTCTTCTTTAATTCTTTGAGTTTAAGTTGGAAAGTCTACATGTAGTTCCTCCCTTGCTCCACACTCATTTTCGACCATTCCCCTAGTCTTGTAAGGAGGCCAGAGTCTCTTAGCCAAAAGCCTTGAAACCTAAAAGGTCAGTTCTTACGTATTTCTTTTAGGTCCACTTCCAATCTTATTAGCCAATGATCTAAAACCATACATGGGAGGATCGATGCTTCCATGAGTATATTTATTCTTATAGCTTGTTCTGAGATTAGGAACCGATCCAATCACGAAGCAATTTGATGGATCCCCCCCCTTCTCTTATTCCAGGTATGTACTCCATTAATTGATGGCAGGTCCACTAAGTGCAATTATGATATGATATCTCCAAAGGCTTCCATGTCTGCATCCATTCTTCTCATTCGTCCCTTCTCTGCTAAAGAGGTGGTCATGTTAAAATCCCCTTCTACTACGCAAAGGTCTTTCGAGAATAGATTTCTCATGTTTGCAAGATTTTGAAGGAAAGCACCTCTTTCTCCCAGGATATGTGGCCTGTAAACTCCTGTAGGTGTCACCCATTCTTCAGATCCAATGTTTTGAAATTTACCTGACAATATTCATGGGATCATGACCCTGTCTTCAAACCAAACCTTTTTCAGATTCCATATGATTTCCAACCCCCCAGTGTTGTTGCTTGCATCCTAAGCCATGACTTGGTACTGGGGTTTAAAGTCTTCCAGAATCCCTTTCAATTTTCTTTCATTGATTTTAGTTTCATGTATTATCATTACTTGGCTTATATTTCATCAGTCTCTGTTTCAGGTACCTTTGTTTGCCTCTGCTATTGAGGCCTCTTATGTTCCATGATGTAATAATAATTTCAACAATTTCAAGGCTTGTTGAAATACCTCTGACAATGGAACTACTCTTCCAAAATTTACTAATAGCCCCCCAACCATCTGGATGGATTCGTTCATTGTTCTTCTACCCCGATTCTTTCCCCCTTTTCTTAGGGTTCATATTTCTTGTATTTGACTAACTTGAGACCTTAAATGAGCTGGTTGAGCTATGATAGCTAAGCCCTATTTGTCTCTATCTGTGTCTTTGTGTACACGTTCATCCTGATGCCTCCATACCTCCAACAAATGTTTCATGATTTGTTCTCTAGTCCTCAAGTCCTCTTTTGGGTTACCAATCTCCATTGGATTTTTCTCTATCATTTTCATGGTGGCCTCCTTTTGATCTAGGTGGCTCCAGAGACACACAAGACAAAGGGCTTATGAATGCTCAAAAATCAAAGTTTCCATAATGATGTCGACCCAGGACCAAAGTGTAGATCTTGTTGTCTTGATCATGTAGGTGTGAACCATTCGTCAATCCGAGCTCGTATGAGGGAGAACAAGCTAGTCAAAATTTTTGTCAAAGTTGGGTTGTGGGCTAAGTTTAAGTGTCCTACAATTTGACCAACCCCGAGGCATGAAACCTAGCTTCCGAAATCGGTCGAAATTGCGGCCTCGTTAATTTGCTCAATATCCCTTATTTTCTAAAACTTTGAAAATTACCCCCTCTTTATAAAGTAAAATAAAAAAAAAAAAAAAAAAAAAAAAAAATTAAATAAGGTGGTGGGCCACCACCCCCACCACCCCAAATATTACATTACAAATTTTTTTATAAAGGCTGATGGGCCATGACCCCCACCGGCCTAACCCCAAAACCCCACATAAAATTTTAATTAAAATTTTGGCTTCGCGGCCATCACCCTACAGAGCCCACCACCTACGCCATAAACATTAACACAATGTATTAAGGGGTGGGTGGGCCACCTTTGGTGGACCAAGCCCACACCCAAATTAACCTCAAAGAAAGTGCGATGACGATTAAGGGTGTCGGTAGGGGTCGAACCCACCCTGCCCACGCGACCGGACCCCAAGCGGGCGGCCCTATATAATATGCAACCACATTAAACCATGTACCAATAATAACATGCAAAGTTTAATAATGCAACATTCAAATGTTACAGGGATTATAGGGGCATGCCACCCAATGTGGACCCGACCCCCCATTCACATA
Organism: Pinus taeda; assembly: GCA_000404065.3. Classification (NCBI taxonomy): domain Eukaryota; kingdom Viridiplantae; phylum Streptophyta; class Pinopsida; order Pinales; family Pinaceae; genus Pinus; species Pinus taeda. The sequence continues at coordinate 17,840 of APFE031469108.1, read as the reverse complement.
TAATTTTGGTTTTGAAACTATAATATGGAAAAAAGGAGGGGCGGGGTTTGACCACCCGACCCCTCCTCAGCCAACGCCTATTTTTACCACTATGCAAACCTTTTGCATTGGGTGATCCACCTAATTTTTTTTTAAACAAAACATATTATTTAGTGCAAGGGGAACAAATAGATGAACCAGGAGCGGGCACAAATTTTGAGACAGAGGCGCAGAATCTTGGCACGTAGTTTGAGGGAGCGTTTTGTAGGAGGGGTGAAAATTCACTTTGTCATATTTTGACAAATTTTATATGGTTTCAACACTTCTCGATGCCACAAATGCCATGGCATTGTCTGTGTCTCCATCAGAGTTCTATATTTTTTAGCCATTTTCAGTATGAGGGTGGAACCATGATCCCTGTAATTTTCTTGATGAGGTAATTTTTCTCCATGTCAGAATATAGTCAAGTTTACAATCATTTTTCATGGTTTTTCATAGGGATCGCAATGACGAAGTCAGACTCACCTTTGGAATTGCAGATTTCCAGCCCACCCATGGAGTAGAATCATTGAAGAATCTAGGGGGAATCTAAAAGATTCCTTGAGCCCCAAATTCTCAACTTTTCAGAATTCAAAAATTAGACAGTCAATTTTGCACTATTCGACATCACAAATCTGATGGTGCATTCTTCACCCGCTTTTCTAAGTGGAATGTAGGTGTCAACATCCATATGTGAGCAGTCATGCGATTGATGCTGTGAGATCGATGGTCCAAATAGCTTCAGCAGTTTGACATCCGCTTCTTCAGATGGCCCTTGGTTGTGAGGTATATGCAGTGTTCAAGTACTTCTTTTGATATGCATTGTGCTATATTGGTCCTTGATTGATGTTTCATGTGGGATCTTATTTCTTACTCATTTTTATGATTCGTGCTTGATGTGACTCGAAATAGCCTATGTGATGTACTTATTGTCATGATTGATCATGTTGTGCCTTGAGATCCATTTCTTGTATGTTGATGGCATACTCATGTGTCACCATGTATGTTTGTTTTGAGATCCCTTTCATGCCATGTTGGTGGGATGCTCATTATGCATGAGTTTTGTGTCATACTGATAGGAGTCTTTTGACTGAGAGTTCCTATAGTGGAACATCTCTTAGGGCCACTCCTGCGTGAGGGAATTTTCCTTGTATGATAGCAACATCATCTCTATGTACGTCACCACTATTAACAACACTTAATGCAGTGGCCTACACCATCTTGACACCGGGGCCCGTAGACATAGTCCCTCATCAACGAACTCCGTTATCAATAGCTTATGTTTTTATGTTGCTGATGATTGTCTTGTTCCTCTTCTTTATAACATGCAGATGTATTCATTTATGTTTCTTTTAAAAATGCAATTTAACACATCACAAAAATAAAAGGTCTTGGAAGGGTCCTTCATCACACCCGACCCTGTATCAAGTGGTATCAGAGCAGTCTTTGCATTGATGTAAATTGCAGCGTGAAAAATGGAACGTGCAATGATAGAGGATGAAAAAGAAATGTACGAGACCATGCTCAAAATTTCCAAAAGGGTAGAGGTAATGTGTGAAACTCTACAAAAAGAGACAGAGGAAAAGGAGCAATTGCAGCTTCAGTTGCAAGCCACAGAAGAGATCATGGAAGAACTAAAGCAAAACAAACATAATATTCAAACATAGAACACTAAATTGAAGATGCATATACATGAAGAGAAAGTGGAAAAACAAAGTTTTCTACGACAACTGCAAGCAAAGGAAGAGGCCTTGGAAGTGCTACAACGTGACCCATGTGAGGTAAAGAGTAATTCTCTAAATTCATGTGTGTGTCCTAATGATGATTTCGATGTTTTTGAAAATCATACCACAGGAATTGTCTCCAAACTATTGAAGAGAATGGGGTATGAAGGGAAAGGCTTGAGCGCTAATGGCCAAGGAATTGTCAACCCCATCAAAGTAGAAGAATTACCCCATCAGGTAGGACTTGGGTATGTCAGAAAAGAAGTTGGGAAATGTACTGAGACAACAAGCGAACCACCAACAATAGATGATGAACAACCACCATTAGTTCTTTCCAAGACAACAGAGGAGGTATAAGATGTTGATTTCCTTTCAGTTTTGTCTTCACATAGTATGAGTTCTGTTGGAGATTTGGAGATCCTAAATACAGGGACAAACATGAGGGTCCTTACAAGGATGAGGCATGAGGAGGAAGAAGAACTTGGTGTTAAAAACCAAGGCATAATTCAACCTTTGGAGGTTGTGCACAAACATCAATTTCTAGGCTCGAGATACTCCCAAGGGGAATGCTCAAAGGTGTCATATGCTTCTAATACATCATTGAAATCGTTGAGGAAAGAGAATGATGGGAACCTTCCATGGTAAGGAAAGAGTTGAGGCAAGCTCTTATCGCCATAATTACACCAGAGACAACAGGGGAAGGTATAACCACTTTCGATCTTCAAATGTTCATTTCGATTATGACCATGTTGATAATAATGAACGTAAAACATGGCATCAAAAAAGATGCACCTTTTGTGGATTACATAACCATACATTTTCTAAGTGTTGGAAACAAATGGTAGCACACAAAAGGATGAGGCGTGAATGACCCTCCCAACAGCATGTAAAGAAACATGTTAAGCAAATTTGGAGGAAGAAAACCTATTGTAGTAATTGCGATAGAATTGACCATCAAAGAGCCACTTGTTAGAGGCTCCATCCAGAGTAGTGCCTTAAAGACAAAGCATTGGTGCGTGAACCAGGTGAAGTCGTTGTTCGACAAGAAAAGCCACCACAAGGAGGTGACCCATTCACATTGATAAGTGAAAAATGGTTTCTAGACATGTTATGCTTTCATGGTCATACTTTTGTAAATCATTTGTTGCATTTTAAAATGTAAAAGTGATGATGTGTTTTCAATCACTTGTTCAGCAACAATGATGTCTGGTCTTATTTTGTGTTGCACGATAAACTATGAAAGTGATGTTGTGTTTCCATCACTTGTCAAAACAATAGTGTTTGGCCTTATGTTTGTAAATCATGTGTTGTAGTGATGATGTGTTTTCCATCACTTGTTGAAGAAATAATGATAGGTTGGCCTTGTTGTCATAACTGAGGTCTTGCATCCATCTTGATGTAAACTTGACCACTGAGTATGTGTTATAAACTCATGGCAAGTGTGAGACGTTTGGTTCATTAGTTGGTCATAAAAGTCAAGCATGTAATTTGCAAAACCATGTACTACAGGTTGCAAGTGTTAGCTCGTCGCTTAAGGCTCTGAAGAACAAAGGTGAAGGAGATGGAAGTGAGACCATTTTAGGACGCTTGTGATGTAGACAAGGTACAAAGAAGTTGCAAATTATTTTTCATGCTTTTGGAGGACCAAAAGCTCCTCAATGGGGAGGATTGATCTAGGTGGCTCTAGAGATACACAGGAAAAAGAGGGTTTATGAATGCTCAAAAATCAAAGTGTTCAGAATGATGTCAACCTAGGACCAGAGCATAGATCTCATCATCCTCATTGCAGAGGTGCGAACGGTTCGTCAACTCGAGCTCATATGAGGGAGAACGAGCCCGTCAAAGTTTTGGTCAAAGTTGCGATGTGGGCTAGATTTAAGTGTCCTGCAATTTGACCGACCTCGAGGCATGAAACCTGACTCCTAAAATCAATCAAAATTGCGGCCTCATTAATTTTCCCAATATCCCTTATCTTCTAAAACTTTGAAAATTGCTCCATCTTTTATAAAAGTCAGAAAAGAAATTATAAATAAGGTGGCGGGCCACCACCACCACCACCCCAAACATTACATTACAACAATTTTTATAAACACCAATGGGCCATGACCCCTTCCGGCCTAACCCCAAAACCCCACATAAAAGTTTAATTAAAATTTTGACTCAACGGCCATCAACCCACCGAGCCCTCCACCCACGCCATAAACATTAACACAATGTATTAAGGGGGTGGGCAGGCCACCTCCGGTGGACCCAGCCCACACCCCAACAAACCTCAAAGAAAGTGCAATGATGGTTAAGGGTATCAGCAGGGATTGAACCCGCTCAGCCCACGTGGCTGGCCCCCAAGCGAGCGACCCCATATAATACGCAACCACATTAAACCATGTACCAACAATAACACACCAAGTTTAATAATGCAACATTGAAATGTTATAGGGATTATGTTGGCGGGCCACCCAATGCGGACCCGACCCCCCATTCAAATATAATTTTGGTTTTTGAAACTATAATATGGAAAAACAATAGGAGGGGCGGAGTTTGACCACCCGACCCCTCCTCAACCAACGCCTATTTTTACCACTATGCCAACCTCTGCATTGGGTGATCTGCCCAAAAAATTTTAAAAGAACACAAATTTTTCAGTGCATGGGAGACAAGTGGTAGAACCAGGAGTGGGCATGAATTTCGAGATAGAGGAGGCAAAATCTTGGCACACAGTTTGACGTAACGTTTTGCGGGGGGGGGGTGAAAATTCACTTTGTCATATTTTGACAAATTTTATATGGTTTCAACACTTCTTGACGCCATGAACGTAATGGCGGTATCCATGTCTCCATCAAAGTTCTTCATTTTTCATCCATTTTCAGTATGAGGGTGGAACCATGATTGATGCAAAAATAGGGAACGAAAACATGATCCTTGCAATTTTCCTGAGGTAATTTTTCTCCATGTCAGAATATAGTCAAGTTTACAATCGTTTTTCATGGTTTTCTGCAGGGATCGCAATGGCAAAGTCAAATTCGCCTTTGGAGTTGCAGATTTTTAGTTGACCCATGGAGCATAATCTTTGAGGAATCTAGGGGGAATCTAAAAGATTCCTTGAGCCCTAGATTCTCAACTTCTCATAATTAAAAAATTGGACATTCAATATTGCACTATTCGACGTCACAAATTTGATGGTGCATTCAGATTTCTCATTCTCTCATTCTATTCTTCAACCGCTTTTCTAAGTGGAATGTAGGTGTCAACATCCATGTGCGAGTGGTCATGCGATTGATGCCGTGAGATCGATGGTCTGAATAGCTTCAACATTTTGACATCCGCTTCTTCAGATGGCCCTTGCTTGTGAGGTATATGCAGTGTTCATGTACTTCTTTTGCTATGCATTGTGTTGCACAGGTCCTTGATTGATGTTTCATTTGGGATCTTGTTTCTTACTCATTTTTATGATTCCTACTTGATGTGACGCGGAATTGCCTATGTGATGTACCTGTTGTCATGATTCATCATGTTGTGTCCTGAGATCCCTTTGTTGTATGTTGATGGGATACCCATGTGTTTCCATGTGTGTTTGTATTGAGATCCCTTTCATTCCATGTTGTCAGGATGCTCATTATGCATGAATTTTGTGCCATACTAATAGGAGTCTTTTGACTGAGAGTTCCTGTAGTGGAACATCTCTTAGAGCCACTCCTGTGTGAGGGCATTTTCCTTGTATGACAATGACATCATTTCTATGTACATCACCACTATTGATAGCACTTAATGTTGCAGCCTACACCATCTTGACACCAGGGCCCAGAGATGTAGTCCCTCCCAGACGAACTCCATTATCAACGGCTTATGTTTTTATGTTGTTGATGATTGTCTTGTTCCTCTTCTTTACGACATGCAGATGTATTCATTTATGTTTCTTTTTAAAATCAAATTTAACACATCATGAAAGTAAAAGGTCTTGGAAGGGTCCTTCGTCACACCCAGACATGGATCACCTTTCCTTGGCTCCCTACTACCTCCTTACTCTTCAACTTATTTCCTTCTAGTTCCTTTTTTACGGGCTTTCTATTTCCATGGTACTATTGGGGACTACCTACCCCTTTTCATCCTCCTAGAGAACAGTGAACCAATTAGGGGCTCTTTTCTCTTTCTCATTTTGACTTGATCTATGGTTTCTTGTCTACCAATATTTCTGTTTCCTCCTTTGCACCTTCTAAAAGCCTTCCTTGTCTTCCCTTGCCATCGTTTCCCCCTCCCTTTTCTCCATAGAGGGATTCTCATTCTAGTTTAACAGGAAAGCCCGTTACAAATGACCATATTCATGGCATCGACGACATCTAAAAGGAATATGTTCATAGTCTAGGGTTGTTGCCATATCTCATCATGGTATTCCAATTCTATATAATCTGGAAGCAGCTAAGTGATATTCATGTAGACACAGTTCCGGGCATAAGAGGTGTACCTTTGTTTTCACATAGAGTCTGCAACTTTGATGAAGGTTCCAATAGAGTTACAATCCCTCCCAGGATTTCAGTATCCCAGAATTCCATTGCTAGGCTGAAAAGCCAAACCCAGATTGGGGTTGCCATGAGCATTTCCTGATTTGTGTTGTAGAATTCCTCCCAATGTCTAATGAAAATACATGCATTGTTAAAGAAATATGACCCATCTTCGAAAACCCTCTCTTTATCTTCAAGGTTATAGAAGATCGCTGTGAAAAACCCTTTTTTCCTTGAGCTTGAGATCAATGTGCCATTTTGGCTACCACCAGTGCTAGATCCATTTGATTAGTTCCTTCTCTATTAGCCAAGCCCCAATGAATATGCAAATAAGGGCATGGTTCTCCATGTATTTTTGATATTCCTCTAGCTTTTTGTTTGGAATAACAAATCTTGGTTTCTTAGTTGCCCTTGGCAAGCATTTACCTCCCAAGCCTCCTTTCCATTTAGCTCCCAAAACCAATGTTCCTTTTCCCCTTCCTTTGTTGCTGTCAGCGGCTCCATGCTGGCTAGATGCACCTGCTATGATATTTCGGTAGGAGGGGATCTCCCCCACCCTACCATTCCACTCATGGATTCTACTAGTAGGTCCACTGTGAGTTGATGTTGTATTCCCTTGTCCCTCTTGAATTCTTGCAGGGTTGTCAGGATGGATCTGTAGAAACCCTACCTACTCATGCTACCATCTGTAGAAACCCTATGCTCCATATCCATGCAATTTAATGTACTTTGAAACAAAGAATTTTTTTTTGAAAAGGGAACCAATAGACATATATAATATTGAATATTATTATTTTTTCAATGAAAATAGCTATAAAATAGTTGAGTTATAAATTAAAAAGTTTGTATTTTAAAATTTAATTTTATGTTAATAGCAAATTGTTGATGGTGCTGGACCCATCAACATTCAGGGGATCACCCTGGTATGAAGTCCCAATTAGACCTCACACCATTTGGTGTGGGAGTCCCATATGGTATGATGGCCTGTTTTCTATTCTCTTAAGGATTTGCCTCAACTCTTGCTTGTCAGCACAAGAGATTGGTCTTCTTTGTCTTCGAGAAGTGAGGTGTGCGTGCCTAGTGGGTATAAGTGTTACTTGTGTCAATGTTTCTTTCATTGTAGAGGGAGAGGGTGTGAGTGAGTCCCAAATCGGCTAGGAACACACAACACAAAAGGATATGAAGAGCTTCCGGAGGAGCAGTCCACACGGATGCTGTAGACACAACACACAAGGTAATATACACATACAACACTCAACGGATGAGTCTAAACTAGTGCAACAGTTGTTACAATAATTTCCATGTGAAAGTTATGTCTGGTGTCTAGGAGATTAGTCTACATAGGCGAGACATTGTTAACAACATATACAACACATTTCCAGTAATAGATTTTGTATTACAACAAGTGAAATAGTTCATATGCAGAACAGAGGTTAAAACAAAATGCATCACAAGTGTTAAATATTACTCTTACAACAGTTACAATACATGTGTGAAAACGTGTTGGCCTGTTGGCAGGCTTCTGGATTAAGCGAAAGTTCTAAGACACATCTTTACACCATACATCACTAACCCCAAGTGTGGGGTGTTGGAGCCACTACTTACTCCTCAAAGAAAAGATTAAAGGCTCTCTTGGCTATGTGGGAGGAGTTGAGGTGAAAACGTCCTTTGCATATACAAATGAGGGGGAATTTATAGCCAAGGGTGAAACTGACCCTTGTGGTTGTTCAACTACCCCCCTGACCATTTGAATTCCATGAATTTTCGACTTACATGACTCTATGTTCAAAAAGTGGGTCTCTTGGACTTTCACATTACATCACATCGATTGACAACAAAGCCCATAGAAGAGATGCAGGCGACATGACTCAACATGAAAGTACTCGTACATTCGTGCTGCTGCTAGAATGCATGTCGAGCTACAGTGTTGCTGGGTGATGGATGTCTTCATGGTGTAACACAGCTTCACCTCCACATGGCGAAGCACGTGGAGTCTTTGATGGTATTTAGTTCACTTGATGAAGCTTTGGCATGTTTCTCCTTGCTTGCATGTTGGAAGGCTTGACAGTCTCATCTGTTCACAAAGGTGCACATTCATCCATTCGTCCGTTGGTGAGCACATCTCTTTGCATGCATCGTTCATTCGTCTATTGGTGAACCCATCCTTCTTCACATGCTCCCTTCATTCATCCCATTTGTCATCTTTCCATGTTTGTTTTTGTACTTGTACCTATAGTCACTCATGATGAGATGACATCAAATCCAAAACCTCCTAATCTACCATGAAAAATTGATTATTTCGGATGCAGGTTACCAGGAGAGGCAACAAGGTTGTGAAGCGAGATGATGGCTTTGGTCATTGCTGATGAAAAATACGTAAGATTCACTGAGTGATGGAGATGGATTGTCCAAGTCAACAACAACTATCTGCAAGGTCTGGCTCGACTGGAAGGAAAAATTATGCAAAATTTGGGAGGGATAGTCTGGGCTGTAGGAAGGCAAGGTAGGTAGGATCTGTGAATTTTCTTAAATGAGCAGGCAGCAGGGGCTAGAAGGCCAAATTTGTGCAATTTTCTAGAGGAACATGTCAGGCTATAAGGAGGGTCAGTAGGTAGGGATAGTTTTTGGGAGGAAATGCCGTGGAGACTAGAATCCAAAACTACACAATTCCCGAAGGGAACTAGTAGTTGGTTGTTGGGTCATTGGCACCCAAAACTGTGCAATTCCTAGAAGGAACTTGCAATTGGCTGCTCAGTCACTGGAAGCAGAAACTGTGCAATTCCTAGAGAGAACTGGCAGTATGCTGCTAGGAGCTGCTAGCAAGGGAAACTACACTCAGGCTAGGAGGTCGACCTACACATCATTTCTCTGTAATTCATGAGTTGAGCAGACTACTAGGTAGTGGAAGGCCTGCTCATGAAAACTGCACAAATTCTGAGATGAGTAGTTGGTCGACTATCAGGATAACTAACTTGGAAAACTTTGCAATATTTTAAGGAGACAGGAATGGGCACTTGGTGTCTGTCCGTCATGTCTCCTCAATTTCCTCAGTCCGCTGAGCAAGTAAGGTTAGTGACCTCTACGCAATTTTTTACGGGAGTCAGCCCTGGGGTGACTACCGGGTCTGACTGTCCATGTGGCCAACATGAGAGTTGATTGAATTACTTGTGGGTAATGCAGTTTGAAAAGACTAGCTTGGTTCTTTTGCACTGCTCTAGTTGACAGTTAATTGAATCAATGGCGGGGTGGTGGTCTAACTGTCAGAGGAAAGTCTGGCTGTCAAAACTTCAGAAAAAATGACTAAGTGTGTGAATGATCAAAATATGCATAGGTGATCATACAAACACACACTGACATGACTCAATGATGAAACGACTCAAACCATCCAGACACACATGTTCAACATGACTAACCGACAGTGCAAGTGACAAGCACAACACTTGAGATTGACCGTTCATTTATCGAGATGACACTTGCGCGACAGTGAATGTGACTCTGTGTGTGAGTGCGAAAGATGCTTACATAGCAAACACAACAAGCATATACAAAGTGAAGACTTTGAGCACAACCAAAACATGGTCACAAGCATGACTTAGACACCAGCATGCAAAAACTTGAATGAAACAAACAAGCAAGGTGGATGCAAAGACTCACACAAGCTCACAGAGTGAACTCACGTGTGCACAGTCATCAAGTGAAACTCTCAAAAGGAGGCTCCAAAATTGATGCAGGCTAAAAATTTGGAGGGTGGTTATAGCCGCTACAACACTTGGTGACACACTGGTAGAACTCTAGCATCTCTATTTAGATTCATTGCTAGCACAAGGCCTTGGTCTTTCAGGTAGTATTAAATCATTGTCTAGGTTACTACAGCTTCCCCACTTACCCCATGGACATACATGGTTTACCCTTTCCCAACTTATTCAAACACTATCAAATTTTAACTTGATCTCAATGTTTCGAATGCGGGAAGGGTAGTTTAGCTCACGAGTTGAAGATTTTTAGAGTATAAGTTTTCATCTCTAGTGTTGCTCTGCTACCACCAGGCCTTGAGAGTACCCCGATGGAGTCACACAGAAGCACATACATTGCTCCACTTCCAGTGAGCTTAATCAATACCCTAGTGGAGTGGAGTTTCATGCTTCTCCTCTCTGCGCAGGAAGCCTTTCTCCTCCTTCACCTTTGTATTTTTCAAGGGGACTATGCATATGCACTTATTTATTTTTGGGGCGGAAGAGGCATCCTGACTTATTGAGAGAAGAAGAGGTTTCTCCTTCAAAGAAGCATGTAAGACCTTTGACATAGGTTTGCTCGTTTAGATTTTCTCCTTCTCCATTTCTATTAGTTGGTTGAGCTCAAACACACAGAGAAAAAGGCTCAGTATAGGTATGGGGCTTCCCAGTGTGGACACAGGTTCATGGTTGGACCAAAACTTCCCTTGTAGATGGTTTGTATTTTCCGTCAATACTTCATTGGTCGAAGGTTACAAGCAAGCACAAAGAAGATGGACACAAGATTGGCCAAGTGCTATAGTGTCACAAGTTCCTTCAAATTGTAGCCACATACATTATCCAAAAACCAAAACGTAGTACTTCGCAGTGCTTATTTCTGGAAACAAAAATATTAATATATCAAACAAGCAAAAAGAACGTGAACAAAAATAGTAAGAAAAATCAAACAAAGCAAAACAAAGATAACAAGCAAAGCAAACAAGATGAAAACAACAAGGAGCAAGCAGACTATGTACATGGCACGGGTGCGGCCCGACCTATTGAGGGTAATGCTTGAGATCTTGGCCATTGACAGGAAGGTTATCAATCCTCCCGCTAAGTGATTGGAAATGATACATGTGTGGGTCAAGCTTCTCGTAGACTAGTGGAAGTCCACCAGGCTCCGCTACCAGAACTTGGTGGCATTCCAGAAGACCTTCAAGTGAAGACAACACCACTGCTTCAGGTACTGCGTGCAACATGGGCTCGGATGATGGCATGAGGTAGTTGTTTTTATTCTGAGAAGGGTTCGAGTTTCTAAAGTCAATGCATAATCGGATTTTCCCGGATTGCTTATGTGCGGGATTTAAACTAGAAAACTGAGTATGATGATGAAGTTTACGAGTAGCCCAATCACCCAAAATGTTAGTCAATTTTTTCTATAAAAGGAATGCAAACAACATGTATGTGTTACCTGATATTTGTTGCAATGGCTTGTCTTATCATTTACCTATAATCTCATGTTGGATTGCTCGTGTGTAGTGTGTACTCAGGTCATCATCTACCCGTGTAGACCCATCCCGATAATATTTGGTCAAGCGGTCAAAGATTTGTCATTGTAGTAGTGTGTAGCTTGCACTGAGATTGGCCATATTTAGATCATGATAGGTTCCCGGGATGCTTTTTTCATTCGTAGCAGTGGTCGTTTGTATGTTGAGGACGATAGCTTCATATTCAACATAATTATTTGTGCATTCGAACTTCAAACTACTTGAAATAATGCATTGTCCGTTGTTTTGGATGATTGAGATACACTTGGTCATTGAGCCATCATGTGTTTCTGATTCATCAAGACTCATGGCCCACAACTCGTCTGTACATGCAATGTTTGGCATGCTAGTACTATTTCTACTACTGTTGCTGCTACTACTACTACTATCGAAAAAATAAACTGTACAAGTTTCATTACCATCATTTGGGAAAGGAAGGAGTCCCAACTGCATGTTTTTGAAGTTGGAGTTGGATGTGTAGGATAACACTCCAATATTGTTTATAGGAGGGTTTTTCCAAACATTAGTTCTTTGAAGGCCAATGGTTCGTTCTCACAATTAAAGGGAGTGACATTGTGTTTCATATACCTCTCGAATAACACTTAGATTTGGTTGCATTTTCCCTGGTACAAAAGCCACATGTGAGGCCAATTCGTAGCAAAATATTCGTTTAGCTTGCTGGACCAGTCTCTGTTGAGTAGTACACCATATGCTTCCAGTATGTCCACAAAAATATGTTGATGCATTGGTGGACTAGACTGTCATGAGATAGTCAAATGATCGTGTCTCGCATTTCACCAATGGCTAGTACTGATGTTCGATCAAGTTGGATGATTCTCGTGGATGTTTCGCTCCATTGTGCATTGATCTTCTTAGCAATGGAGAGTAGCATGACATTGGCTATCGTGCCATAATCGGCCAAGCAGTTGTGAACATTGTAGTTGAAAACTTAAATTGAAAGTAGGAATGGGGGGCAACCTGAGTTTACTTCTTCCATCTAGAGTGTATTGAGCATAGTGGAAACTGACCTGGGAGGTGTGCCTGCTCCCTTATTGGTAGAGGTTGCACTGTCTATTGCCGTCTGTCCCAACATGCGTAGCAGGATATCTTGCTGACTCTGGACTTTGGCTAACTCAAACAAATTGATGTTCATCCGATTTTTCTTCATGTCAACAACTATGTTGTAGTCCAAAGGTGATAGACTCAACAAGGTGTTCAGGTTGGAACAGATGTTCGTATTGTTCGACGGAGTGTTTTGCAACTTGTTGCTCATGGATGTACTCTTATCCGTCAATGTCTTCCCAGACTTGCTTTTTATTTTTTTCTCTGAGGTAGCTGATGGATCGACCTTAGTTATCAATAGTCTCACCTTCTCTTACATTTCCCCAAGTGTAGGAGGATCTCCTTTACTCCCAAGATTGTAACAATCTTTTTTCTTTTGGGGCTACTTCTCTGTGTTCGTCTAAAAGATTACTTGCGAGAACTAATATGCGTTCACCACATGCCCAGAGCCTGGTGTTTCATCAGGTGCAACCTCTTCGTCATCTTCAATGTCTTATGACTACTCCTGCATATCACCTTATGCATCGAGTGTATGACTGCAGAAAGAGCTAATGACTCGCTTCCAATCCGAACAAGAGTTATTGGGCTGATACACTTCATGAGAGAAACAAAACTAAGGATCTACACATTGATCGAGTTGGAACAAAGGCTTCTACGTAGTTTTTGAAGCGACCTGGTTGTTGCTTGATGAGCCGGTTGATGAACTGTTTGCCTATCTCTGTCTGATGACTACTTGGTAATGTGTCTATTTTCCATTTCTTGAGCTCGGACACTTCCGTAGTCAATTTCTTGACAAGGCAAGTGAGGGTCTCAATATCGGTTACTTCCTTGTCTCTACCCTTGCTTGTTGTTGCTTGGGGCTTCATGCTCGCATCGTTGGAGTCCTTCGTTGATTCATCATCCTTGATGATTCTGATTGTGCACAATTCCTTATCAATAGCAATATCCTCTTTACAAGTTTCCAACAGTGTTGATTTCACAGTGCGGTTGACGAACCGCACAATCTTGGTTGGCAGTGCGGACATGTAATAGTCAATAGTGATGGAGTCACGAGGTTTAATGTCCACCACAAACTTGTTCAAAATACGTGTAAAACTCTTATTGAAGTCTTTCACTTTCTTTTTTCCCTCCATCTTGAGGCTTCCCAATTTTTTGAGTAGCATGGTTGGGGTCTTATCGTTAGCAAAAGTTTAAAGGAACATACGTTTGAAAGTACCCAAGTTCTGTACTGAGTTGGGTGGAAGGTTGTGATACAAAGTAGTTAGGTAACCGTCCAAGATACATGGGAACAATCTATGTGCTACATCATCATAAATTACTTCAAGGGTCTACAGTTGTAGGTAGAAGTTCTCTAAGTGGTCTTCTGCCTTCACCATGCTGTCAGGGTTGAACTTGATGTCCATTCTCTCCACTCGCTTTGGTATCTTTTGGAGAATAGCCAGGAGATCCAATGGTCCTTGAGTCATCCATTCAAGATTTGTGTCCGCCATCTCTTCTTATTCTTCATCCTCTTCCTCTCCTTCGGAGTTTGATGGTTCTAGCTCTGAGTCTGTTGGTTCGCCTCTACCTCCACCTCCTCCACTGCCTTCCCTTCCACTTCCTATACCTGAGTTCGATCCCAAGATCACAAGAGTGTCTTGTTCACCTTGCCGAAATATTAGAGGTTCCTCTCCATCTTCAATAGTTTCTTCTAGATCACCTTCAAGTGTGGCAAGGACTGCTTCTTCCACTTATGATACAACAACTCCTTTAAGAGTGGCTTTTGGCTTCCTAAATGCATGTGGAAGATGTTGTATGCCTGGGATCAGTCTGACTGCTTTCATGAAATGGCTAGTAATGGGTGAAGGTGTTGATATGAAATACCATGTCCAATTCTTGGAGGTGAGGAGTAACCAACTACAAAGTCACATGTAAGTGAGAGGGATTACGAGTTACTACCTTGACCAGATGGTTGATGAATGAGTGTGAGGGGAATTGCAACCATGTACAATTGGCTACCCTCCTTCTAGCAACATAAATGTTGACGGTGCTGGATCTGCCACATGGTATCACCCTGGTATGAAGTCCTAGTTAGACCTCAAACCGTTTGGTGTGGGAATCCCATCTAGTATGATGGCCTAGTTGCCATTGTCTTAAGGATTTTCCTTAACTCTTGCTTGTTAACACAGGAGAGTGGTCTGCTTTTTCTTCGAGAAGTGAGGTTCACGTCCTTGGTGAGTGTAAGTGTTACTTGTGTCAATGGTTCTTTCACTGTAGATGGAGAGGGTGGGAGTGAGTCCCAAGTTGGTTGGGATGAAGTCCTTGGCTAGGAACAAACAACACAACAGGACATGCAGAGCTTCCAGAGGAGCAGTCCAAACAAATGCTGCAATCACAAGACACAAGGTAAGATAACACATATGACACTCAATGGATGTTTCTGAATGAGTGTAACAATTGTTACAGCAAGTTTCATGTGAAAGGTCTGTCTAGTGTCTAGGAGAGTAGTCTACACGGGCAAGACAATGTTAAAAACATATTAAACACATTTTCATTAATAGATTATATATTACAACAAGTGAAGTAGTTCAAATGTAGAACACAGGTTAAAGAAACATGCATCACAAGTGTTAAAAATTAGTATTACAACAGTTACAATAAATGTGTGAAAACGTGTTGGCCTATTTGTAGGCTTTTGAATTAAGAGAAAGTTCTAAGACACATCGTTACACCATACATCACTAACCCAGAGTGCGGGGAATTGGAGCCACTACTTACTCCTCAAAGGAAATATTATAGACTCTCTTTGCTATGTGGGAGGAGTTGAGGTGAAAAATTTCTTTGCATGTACAAATGAGGGAGTATTTATAGCCAATGGTGTAACTGACCATTATGGTTGTTCAACTACCCTCATGATCATTTGACCTCTATGAATTTTCAACTTACATGACTCTATGTTCAACAAGTGGGTCTCTTCGACTTCCACATTACATCACATTGATTAACAACATAGCCCATAGTAGATATGTGAGCAACATGACTCATGAAATGACTCGACATGAAAATGCTGGTACATTCACATTGTTGTTGGAATGCATGTCAATCTACAATGTTTCTCAGTGATGGATGTCTTCATGGTGTATCACAGCTTCACCTCTGGATGGAAAAGTGCACGGAGTCTTCGATGGTCTTTGGTTTGGTTGATGAAGCTTTGGCATGTTTCTTCTTGCTTGCATGTTGGAAGGCTTGATAAGCTCATATGTTCACGAAGGTGCACATTCGTCTGTTCGTCCATTGTTGAGTGCATCTCTTCGCATGCATCAACCATTCATCTATTCATGAACCTATCCTTCTGCATGTGCTCCCTTCGTTGATCCCATTCGTCGTCTTGCAATGTTCGTTGGTGTTCCTATACCTATATTCACTCATGACGCAATGACATCAAATCCAAAACCTCTTAGTCTATCATAACAAATGATCATTTCGGATGCAGGTAACTGGGAGAGGCAGCAAGGTTGTGAAGTGGGATGATGGCTTCGGGCACTCGAAAACTGTGCAAGATTCACTAAATGATGGAGATGGATAGTCCAACTCCATAACGACTCTCTGCAAAGTATAGCTCGGCTGGAAGGAAAATTTGCTCAAATTTTGGGAGGGACAATCCAAGCTATAGGAAGGCAAGGTAGGTAGAATATACGCGTTTTTCAGAACGAGCAGGAAACAAAGGATGGAAGGCCAAATATGTGTAAATTTCTTGAGGAACAGGTCAGGTTGTAAGGATGGTCAGGAGGCAGAGATTACGCAGTTTTTTAGAGGAACTGCCCAGGAGGCTGGAAGCCAAAATTGTGCAATTCCAAGAGGGAACTGGCGGTTGGCTGTTCGGGTCACTAGCAGCCAAAATTGCACAATTCCCAGAGGGAACTAGCAGTTCGCTTCTCAGTCACTGGCAGCAGAAATTGTGCAATTCCTGGAGGGAACTAGTAGTCTGCTACTAGGAGTTGCTCGCAGGGGAAACTACACTAAGGCTGGGAGGTCGGCCTACTGATCATTTTTGTAAAATTTTAGAGTTGAGTTGGCTATTGGGCAGCGGAAGGCCCACTCATGAAAACTTCACAAATTCTGAGATGAGCAGTTGGTCGATTATGAGGATGACTGACCTATCTATGCAATTTCCTCAGTCAATTGAGCGAGTAAGGACAATGGCCTCTACGAAATTGTTTTGGGGACTTAGCCCCGAGGTGACTATCAGGTCTGACTATCTGGGTGGCCAACATGAGAGTTGATTGAATTGCTTGTAGGCAACGCAACTTGAAAAGACTAGCTTGGTGATTCTACATTGTTCGAGTAGACAGTCGATTGAGGCGATGGCGGGGTGATGGTTTGACTGTTAGAGGAGAGTGTAGTCGTCAAAACTTCAACAAAAATGACTAAGTGTGTGAATGATTGAAATATGCATATGTGATAATATAAACACACACTAACATGACTCGACGACGAAATGACTCAAATCATCCTGACACACATGTTCAACATGACTGACTGATGGTGCAAGTGATAAGCGTGACACTCGAAATTTACCGTTGATTGATCGAGACGACGCTTGCGTGATAGTGAATGTGACTCCATGTGTGAGTGCAACAGATGCCTACATAGCGAACACAACAAGCACATACGAAGTGAAGACTTTGAGCACAACTAGAACATGGTCGCAAGTATGACTTAGACACCAGCATACAGAAACTTGAATGAAATGAACAAGCAACGTGAATGAAAAGACTCACACAAGCTCACAAAGTAAACCCGAGTGTGCGCAATCATCAAGTGAAACTCTCAAGGGAGACTCCGAAATTGGTGCAAGCCAAAATTTTAAAGGGGTGTATTAACCGCTACAACACAAATTTATTTATATTTGACAATTTACAAAATAAAATTAATATATTTTTTATAATGTTGGTATCATTCTATTTAAAAAATAAAAATAACCATAATATATATTCACATTTAAATAATAATTGAACTCTTAAATATTTTTTGATATTAAATAATATATTACAAAATTATTATTCGTATTAATAAAATAAATTTAAAAAATAATAACTTGTAACAAACCTCCTTGAAACCTCATATTACAATTATATAAAATAAACTTATAATAATTTTGGTATATAACATGCAACTCCCAAAGCACTCATGTTTGCGGGTGAAGACATTTATAAAACTTGTTGACCAGGGTTGGAATTTGGATTCTTTATTACCTGTCAAATAATTTTTTTTTGACGTTTTGGGTTTTTATGTTGGCCG
>APFE031469107.1:0-16318 GCA_000404065.3 Pinus taeda | reverse complement strand
TATGGATCTAATTTTGACTTCCCACATTCGTTTTATCTGATCAAGATTCTCGGTTCCTTTTGGTTTTTTAGACAAGTTTGGGGAAGATGATTGACATCAAAATATATAAGAGCATCGAATTCCATCCACAGACTAATGGAAAAATAGAGGTTGTTAACTAAAACATGGCTCACTTTTTTTAAGGCTATTGTGGAAACATCCCAAGCCATGGGATGAGAAAATTCCTTATGTGCAACATGCATATAACACGACTAAGCACTCATCTACTCAAAGTTGATTGCTTGAGACATGCTTTGAGTACATTATGAAAGGTCCCTTAGCCATGGTCTTTGGGAGGGATGAATATTCCACATAATGAAGTGACAAGGACAAAGCATGCAAGTTCATTTAGTGAATCAAAATGATTCATTAAACACTTTGGGGACAAATGGATAATAGTCAGGATCGATATAACACTCAACATCATAAACGCTCAGTTGATCACTGGTTCAAATTTGGAGATAGGGTATGGCACCATATCAGAGAGGAGAGGATGAAGGGAGGAGATAAGAAACTGATACCAATCTGAATATTCCATAGAATGAAGGGACAAGGACAAAGTGTGCAAGTTCATTTAGTGAATCAAAATGATTCATCAAACACTGTAGGGACACTTGGAGAAGAGTCAGCATCGATACAAGGCTCAACATAATAAACACTAAGTTGATCACCAGTTCAAATTTGGAGATAGGGTATGGCTCCATATCAACAAGGAGAGGATGAAGGCAAACAAGAAATTGATACCAATCCGATATGATCCTTTCACCACCTTGGAAAAGATTGGACACAATATTTTTTTCCTTTACTTGACAAAATATATGTAGATGTATCCCATGGTAAATGTTAAAAAATTGAAGATCTACGAGCCTCCTATGATCATGGAAACAAAAGAAGAAGGATATGTACTTTTAGTGGATAATTTTTCACATGAGTATCTTGGAAAATTGTTTGAAGGGATCATTCTTGACATAAGGACTAGGACTTCACAAAGGGGAAACATGGAGTACCTTCATGTGGATTTGAAATGGATGTATCCAATTAAGACCCAATGGATTCAAAGGGAGAAGGTGAGGGATAAATTCTCTCACTTTTCAGTCGATTGATAAGGCTTTTGGAGGCCCAAAATCTTCCTAGTGGAAAGTAACGATCGAGAATGATCCCAAAAGGCCAAATTTTTTAAGTCCTAAATCTTAGCAAAACCTATGCCAAATTGAAAAGCTCATTATTCCAAATCAAATGGTGTGAATAAAACCATCAATTTAACATCATATATGAAAGCTATAACCCATTGAAGGTTTTGACAAACAATAAAAAAATTGCAGGTGTACCTTCCACATGACACTCTGAGACATTGTTGTGTGGTTGTACATAAAATGTTAGAAGGAATAATACGAGCTGACCCAGATCCAACACATGGCAGGCTCATATTGGCCATATGAGACCCGATATAGGGGAATAACCTAGCCCAATCACAAGAAGCCACCTGGTACCTTAAGACTGGTTAGTTGGGCCTTGACTCAGCCAACTTTAGTAGGGATTTGCCTGTGTTTAGTTTATCTATTCGGCTAATGATAGGGTTGAATTTGGGAGGACTGGAGACAATTTAGTGGATGTCATCTAATTAGGGTTGGTGAGCCATCAAATTAGAGAACCCTCCAAACTCTCATTTATTCTCACCAGAGTGGATAAAATTAATTTCAAGGACGAGTCATGTTTTTAATTCAAAATATATGCAATAGGAAAGGGTTTGTAACTAGAACTTGTGACACCTGGTATATCAACGACCTCAATTTTGCATGGTAACCACTCATGCCACCCAATTATTTGTTTATAATTCCATGATAAAAGTATATAAAGCTCAATCAATTGGTAGACAGAAAAGAAGGCACGCGAAACCAAAATCCTTTAGAACCTTCAAAGGTACCAGGCTAAGGGCCAAACCCTACAATGCAAACTTCAAGGTTGGGGAATATTCTTAAGTATATTCTTAGAATATTTTAAGAATATTCTTTTGAGGGAATCTCTAAGGAATCTAAAAGATTCCATAGAGGTTCATAGGTCAAAATGACATAAAGTGGCTATTTTATACTCAAATTTCATGATTTTTCACTAGGAATCTAATGGTGCTGTCCATTTTCTAATATGAGCAAACCATTTTTAGGCCATCCCCATATATGGAGGTATAAGATGTATTTTTTCCATGTACTGATTTGATTTTTCTAATACTAATGAATTTACCTCCCCATTATTGAACGAGGGCCCAAAGACACACACAAGATGAACTCCATTAACAAGCTCTTTCTATTCTTTGCCTATATTGTTCCTTTATATTTCCTCTTCTTTAGGTGTATCCATATGTGGTTATTCATTCTCTTTCAAATTAAATTAGGAATACATATATGAAGTAAATATCATGAATCACTCATTTTAACACAACTCAGAAGGCACATATACATCACATTCTTCTTAGAGATAGATAACATCACGTCAGTTAGTTTATTTCACTTCTACATGTCAACAATTTTTGAATATTTGTTATTAACAAATTGAGGGTCAGTTTTTGTTATGTCTCTCTATTTGTGTTTAAATCTATATTTCATTTAGTTCTAACATAAATCTGGTTCAATAGTACCAGAGTGGTCTTCTCTTTCTTTGTTTTTCTATGAATGTCCCCAATGAGGTTGAGGAATAAGGAGTTAGGGCTTGAACTGGTTAGAGCTTTTTAAGAATCACCTCATTGACCATGATGACCTCATATGGCAGAGGAAAATAGAGATGAGGGAGCATGAGATCCTTTCAAAATTCTGCTCGAAGAAGCCACCGAGTGTTAAAATAATGAGATGATGGATAAATTTTCTTAGATATTTTAGCGGGTATCAATGGGAAAAACATCTTCTTCTAACAATAACCTTAAAGGTGCGACGTCATTCAGGGTACATGTTGACTTTGACATTACTATATTTGAAGGCCACATACATGCAAATGCCATAGGTAAATGGTTAAATCTACTAGATCGATAATTTTCAGTTCATAATATTTCCAATAAGGAAAATATTATTTTTTCATTCCTTAAAGTTGCCCCCAATGTCAAAGACTAGTGGGAAACCTATTGTGAGGAGGGGGATGAGAAGGAACTCTTAGTATTTTCAGCTGCACCTACCTGGAATTCTTTCTAAGACATCGTAAAGAAACATCACTACACTCTTGGGATTTATCAATATAAGTACATAAATTAGACCACATTGTGACAAGGAAGGGACCAAGACATGGCAGAATTCACAAATATTTTTCATACCCTTCTCAAGAAGTTGGGTATCAATGATTTTGAATGGCATCGAGTACTCAATTAAAATGGCTGTCTCCACTAGTACATCTAGGAAGAGATGGAATTCCTAATATCTTCTTTCTTAGCATGGCATTCTGATATGTTGTCAAGATTGAGAATAAATTTAAATAGAAGAAGCGAGCTTTTGGATCTAAGTATCTAAAGTATGGAAAAGGCCCCTCCAAACTATAGAACAAAGGATAGAACCAAGGTGGGGTGACCTAGGACAACCCATCAAATCCACAATAAAATATAAACATCATGAAGAATAAAAGGGATAGAGAGAAATCGTGTGACTTGCACATGAGCCCCACTCACAATACAAATGAGTGTCATGCCAAGAAACCACTAGTGGTTGATTTGAAATATTCAAAGTGAAATGCATGTTTTGTCTCTCAGTCAAAGCCTAACAATGGGACTAAAAAAGGGTTGTATATTATAAATGCAGAGCACAACGCCATTGTCACTACCACCAAGGTCCAGTGGATCGAGCCTAAATATGTAGAGGAGGGGGAGTGTCTCTTCTAATCATAGATGTGGCTGAAGGGTTCTCTTCTACAGTTCATTTTTGATCGTGGGAGTCAAACGAGCATCATCTTAGTTGAGGTTGTGAAGTGGTTGGGCCTAATGATGACAATATACTTGTAGTCATTCACATTCAGATGGCTCCACTAAAGGAAATATCTTTGCATTAGATAACAGTGCCACTTACCCTATAGCGTCAAGACCTTCATGGATTAGGTACTATGTGATATTTCTCCCCATGAATTCTGATATGTATTATTAGGCCAACCATCCCTCACACACTCTTTACAACTTTGGGCAGTAAGCTATATATGATTCTACAGGTAGCCCCACCTACATCAATTTCTTTGATGTCTACTAAGAAATGTAGAGATCACCTCCCATACATGGAAATTTGTATTTTTTTTATTCACTCTTAAAGTAAGGGGAAGATTGTGGATGCATCCATGGTCACTGGGAAGGTCACCTCCATGCAACAAAAGAATGTGGATAAGGTTGTGTAAAAATACAGGGATGTCGACTCCTCACCCAAAAGGGGTACCTTTTCAATAATATCTCAAGAATTTGATCCATCTCACTCCTAGAGCACCTGTATCGAATGGGCCAATATACAATCACTATCTTATAGAAAACAAAAAAATAAAGTGGTGGATCTATGAATTTCTACAAAAGGGAGAATTTGACCAAGTTCCTCACCTTGGGGGATCTCAATTATACTCATACAAAATAAGAATGGGATCTACAAACTCTACATTTATTACTGAGAATTAAATAAAAGAACCCTCGGGAATAAGCATCCAATCCCACAGATTAATGGCCTTCTTGGCCAAATCTAGGGGCCAACTACTTCAGTCAGATTGATTTGAAGTTTGTCTATCACCAAGTTCCAATAGAACCCATAGATGTATGGAACATCACCTTCAAATATAAGGAGGGAAATTTTGAGTGGTTGATCATGCCTTTTGGGTTGAAAAATTCCCCTGCAACTCTTATGAGGCTAATGGATGACATCTTACATCAATTCACCAAATTGTTCATGGTTGTATATCTGGACAACATGTTGGGAAAAAGACTAAGAGGGCGGGGGGGAGGGTTGGTGAAGCAATATTTTCAAGTAATTATACTTTTGAATTTCACATCCCTATTTCTATATGCAACATTATTGAAGGGAACCAGTGTGTGTATGTGACTATTATTCATACAACAAACATATATCTAGTAAACTTACTTTTCAGTTAATTCATCTTATGTTTATCTTAAACCAGTGCATCAATACTTCATTAAGCATTAAATAAATAGTAACCACGTGTCATGCGAAGAAAATAAACCATCACACGTTAACACTAGGATTTAAGGTGGAAATCCAACGTGCAAAAACAACCACCACTGATGTCATATCTGTCTTGTTTTTATTATAAAGAAAAAATTCTTACAATATTGTAATGGCACAGACTCATACTAGCACATGGGAATCCAATTGCAAAAGACTACAACGTTCGCTCATTTTCCAGCTCCTACTAGAAGGGAGCTTCAGTCCCTTGATATTATTTACTGACACCTTCTTGAAGGGAGTTCCAACCCCCTTATCCAATTTAATAACTACCACTAGAAGCAAGTTTAAACTCCCTCATTGAAGGCTTCAACCCTCAGCATCATTGGGGACCACGTTTCATAAATTTCATACTGGATCGACCTACTACAAAACATCACAACTTGTGGGTCACATTTCATAAAAAATTTAGACTGGACCCACTACCAACATTTAAGCCCAAAATTAAATACCAAAATTGTAACCAATCTCTATAACAAATCACTAAATTGTCAACTGAAACAACCAATCTCTGACCCAACTGAATCAACCATCCATTGAAACCCAATCACTGAATCAATTGAATCAACCAATCAACTGAAACTAAAATGAGTCAACTTACATAATTAGAATAGTCAGACGACTATAACCAAGGTACTAATCAAAATACTACTCATCACAAAAACCAAATTCTGTTACTGCAACACTGATCACCCATATATCAAAATATATACGTTCCTTTACATTAGGAAACCCACGTGTGTATGCACTTTCATAAGGAATAATTGCGTATATATATATATTAAACCACTGAATCCTAAAAGTGAACCGTTTTCACCCTAAACTAAATACTATGTCATACACAGAACCACTGCATCATTGTGAAATAATCACGCAATATTCACTGAACTTCAATCACAAAAAAATGTACCAATATCATTCTTCAATCAATCAATTCAGCTTTTGAACATTACTGTTAAGGCCAAACCATTAAGAAGACTTAATTTAGAGACAACAGAAACACAACAAGGCTGATTAAATTGATTAGACATTATTTTCATCAAAACGCTAGCTTCTATATGTGCTTTCCTTAAAACATATCTATGTGTATATGTGAATTTCAAGAAATAATCCCGCGTATAGATCGGGATATATATGTGACTTCCTAGTATTAAACCCATGTGTGTACATGAATTTCAAGATATAAAACCTACATACATATCTATAATTAATGGCACAAAAACTTCGCTGCAAAACAAAACCTCAAACATACCTGGATCTTGACATACAAAGAAAAATCACACGTCCACACATTATCAACACATATCAAATCACCTCATAATGAATATTTTCATCCTAGATCTATTGGATTTAATCTATCATCAAATTCCTAGGTACATACTTTGTTTTATATCAAGCAAAATTTCAGCCGCCCTTTACATGCATATTTTCTTCAAATTGAACTATTCATAAAATATTCATCACTTGCACAAAACTACCACTATGATCTTCATCCCCTTATATATCTTAGTCTTTACCCAATACCATATGTCAAAACCATACACCAGGTGATGGTTTTCTTAGAAGGGATAAAAACATCAGTCGTTGGGCTCAATACCACAAGACAATACCATGGTACATATCCTTTGTATTTTGAATACCATGGTGTGGAAACTGTACATGAATTTGCTTCTTCATACCCACATGTGTACATGGATTTTCTTAACAGAGCCTACATATACTTCTTGAAATTTCATCTTTATCATTCCTCCGCCTCTCATCTGTTATCCCTTTGTACAAACTTTTTATCACATATATAGACCCATCTTGTTGACATTTTTATCACTTTGGTTTCCATCAAATAAAAACTCATCAAGAATTTTTCCATTAAGGAAAACATATTAGTCAAAATGACAATAATTTCCCCCTTTGGACTTGATGGAAACCACTTTGGTTTTAGGTCATCACCACCCATAGACCTGTAAAACACATCAAGCTAAGCACCAATATTCTCAAACAATAATCTGACTCTCTGCCTTTAACATCAAGGGAAAAGGGTTGACCAATGCTAAATTAAGGTTGTTGTAAATCTGAACTATTGATTATGAACATTGAAAACTAACCATAGCCCCGTGAGCACATACTGAAATTTCTGAAGGATGCATAATGAACTATATGACTCTATGAGACATATGACTTGTCGTTATGTAAATTACCCAATCAAAATGGTTTTACATATTTGAAATAATTATTACATCAAATTCCCAGACACAGTGGGGTCACAAATTACATCACATGCCCAAAATGTCTTGACCACAATAGTCCATAAATGACTGGATTTTACAATAATTACATCTTAATATTTACATATCGTTTACATCAAATGATAGATATGACATTTATAAAAAAGATAAAAAAAGCTCAATAATATCATGATAGTCATCAACAACTATCATACACCCCATATGATATGAACCATAAGTAACTGTCAATAGAAACTCATCATCATTATGCAAGATAAGACAATGTAGTTTCAGTATCATCAAACTTTGACTTGGTATGCAACGAAAACATCATAAGTGAAGACCAAGCATATCATCATAAAGTAAGATAGGGTAGTGTAGCATTAGTCTTCAACATCATCAAAACATGCTATGTTTCCACATATCATCTAGTCGATGTAGCATCATTATGTACAAGGGAATTCTAAAGCAAACATCATGCGAATAATGCATTATTAGAATCATATAAAAAGCTCCACATGAACCCTTTTCCTGAATTTGTCCTACTGTTTCTTCATTAAACCAATATATACGCAATTGTTTAGTTTAGAACTCATGTATACACATAACTTTACTTTACAGTATCCGAGTACAAAAGGTGAATTACAGAAATTCCACACCTTCAGCTCCACGTGAGTCTGATCTAGTTGTACATTTTAATTGTTACTACACAAGAGGCACTATCAATAGTATCAACAACATGAAAATAAAAAATAAGCATGGGAATCATCATCAAGACAAAACAACTATTACTCCCCCTGAGATTACACATCACTGATTCTGAGGGGCTGATAATCATATTTTGTTGTCATGAGTTCATGTACCTCATACCACTTCTGCAATCACTGTTGGAAGCATTATTTTAAGGAATAATGTACTGCAATGGGAACCATATTCTTTTACTCTGAGTAGGAATATTTATCATATCTATGAGAATTCTATTCTTGAAAAACATATAAGTTTTTTGGTTTTCTATATCCTCTTGCTATGAATTTTCTAGTTTCTTCATTCATAAACTTTCACTAGGTTGATGTAAACAAATTATATTTCCCTTACCTACCATTTAACATACACTTAGAATATTCTTCATTACCCCTTGAACTAATAAAGCATCAACTAATCCTTGGTGTTTATTAATTCAAGATTTACCTTGTCCTAGAACTTTTTTTGTAACATTAGTTCCAAGAATAACATTACCATGTTGGTTTCTCCTGAGAGACTCCATTTTACTCTTATCTCTAGTCACGTGATGAGAACATCCACTATCTATCTACCATTCATATTCATCTTCAAATGAGAAAAGAGAAAGACCACACCTTACATGTTATTCTTCCTCCTACTTGTTATCAAAAATTTTGGTGGATTCATATTTTTAAGGTCTTTTGACATTAATGTTATTATCTCATTGCTTACCATGTTGTATGTGGTGACCCATAGACAGGTTCCTGCATTATTTTGTTACATGTTGAAACTTTTTATAATAATAACATCTTATATGTTTCATATTGCTTCTATTGCAATAAATGACTTTGTGACCAAACATATTGCACACAAAACAATATCCCTTAAAGTACCTCGAAGCTGATGATATTTATGTGAGTCCTCTATTTGGTTGAAACATCCTACTTCTGCAATTGGCTGCAACATGTCCATAATTATCATATATGGAACATTCTAGATTATTGATCAGAGGAAAAAATCAATTAACACTTCTATAGTTAGGAGTAAATGATTTCATATCAAGATTTACTTTCCTTGGTTTTTGACAAGGTTGACATTTTATCTCTTTGTTGAGAATTTCAAAATTTTCTTTAGAATTACTTGCCCCACCTTGTTGAAATAGATTCTCCTTCAACAATTTCATGAAAATCAAGACCATGTTTAATGGTAGGAGACATTTGACTACTAAGAATAGTATCCAAAATCTTAGCACTATCTTGAAATCAAAATGTTTTATCTTTTTATTCTAATTTTTCTTTTAGGATGTTTACATCAACCTGATATTGCTTTTCCTTTTGTATATACTGCTTCATCATAATTTCTTCAACCATTCTTCCTTCCTCCATTTTTTTTTTTTAATTTGAGAATCTCTTCTTTCAACCCATTTTCTTGTTCTTCAAATGCTTGATGTAGTTCTTCATTCTGCTTATCTCAGTTTTCAAGATCTTCTCTTAGAGAGATGTTCTCACCTTCAATACCTTCACAATATTCATTAGATAACATACGATCATGATCCTTGTTATCATAATCATGCAAATTATATTTAATATTAAAATTCTTTCATGAAGCAATATCATGTTTTCTTCTAAGATAAAAAAAAAATTGTCCAACCTGTCTTCTTTTGAATGAGCATCTCCATTTGTCATTTTGGACACATTGTTAGATATACAATTACCTAGTAGTTCCTTCTTGAATATTTCTTCATGAATTTCTTGTGCCTTATCCCACCATTTATTTACAGATGTATACTGCATAACATTATTTAATGTTGAATAAGATAAGCTACAAAATATATTACTCAAAGCCTTCTTGTTCTTTTCACTTCCTTGTGTGATGGAGGAAACTTGGTGTAACCGTTGCACACTAGATGCCACACATAGAGATTCATTATATTATGATTCATCTTTTCTTTCCAATGTTTATAATTATCTTTGCTCAACATAGGAACATATGCATTGTCCATTGATTCTAACTTTCCATGATTGGCTCCTTCTAGAGGCATCATTTTTGAATCTATTTTCTCTTTAGAGTGATTACTATCACTTTTACCCATCAGTGCGAGCTCAATGGTTTCACTATCATTGTCACTATCATTATTGCATATACAAGGAAATGTATCACATTTTGAACAAAAACCCATACCTAATGATGCTTCATCTTTTTCATTATTGATCACTAGAAAGTGAGTTGCTCCCAAACATGAATATTTCTTGACATCTATAATTATCATTGCATCTAATATATTTATGCCAAAGTTTTCAATAAAATTACCCTTTTATTCTATGCCATCAAACTCATTACTACTTTTATCTTCAAATTCCATAAGTAAATCACAATATCAATTAGACTCACCTTCTTCACCATTTGAAATGCCATCATTGTCTTCATGTGTAAAAAAAGCTCACTTGTTTTCAAACCTCTTCCTATTTATTTTTGATGCTTCTTTTCCTTTCTCCTAATTTTAACTATAGGTACACTTAGCAGTGTAATGACAGACTCTATCATAAGAAAAACATTTGACGTGAAGCTTACATCTGAATCTTTCAGTACCCTTGGAGTTTCTTTACAATGTTTTCCTCTTCTTCTTCTGATACATAACCTGATTCTTCCTTTACTTTTCCTTTTATAGTAGCTTTGAAGGGTGCTTCCCTCATGTGTGAAGGACCACCTTTCCTCATCTCAAATGATGTCAATATTCCATGGAGTTGGTCAAGTTTGATACTTTTCAGATCTTGCATTTCATCAATATAAAAGACTTTGGAGTCAAACTTTAGAGTTAGAGATCTCAAAATATTTTCAACAATAGTAGCATATTTTTTTTCTTCATAAAAAACACTCATGGAATTAAAAATTTCATCTACTCTAATAAAAAATGTTGCAATGTTGTCATCATCATGCATTTTCAATGTCTCATACAGTATTCTGAATGTTTGAATTTTAACACTTTTTACCTTGGTGTCGCCCTCATAACTTTGGATAATATTATCACACATTCAGTTTGTTGTGTTAAATTACATTACCTTCACAAAATTAGACTCAACTAAACTTCCCAAGATGGCATTTACAACTTTTACGTTGGTTTGATATTGTTTCTTTCCTACACTATCTGAAGGAATAGAGGACGGATATTGATATCCACTTTCAATGATTTCCCATACATCAGCTCTCAGTGCCTGTAAGTATGATCTCATCTTAACTTTCCAAAAGAAAATGTTAGTTCCAATAAATATAGGAGGTATGATATAAAATAATCCTTCATTACTATTGATCTTGATGCATCTTGTTCAAGCAATCAAGCTTTCTCCAAATGACTTGCTCTGATTCCAATTGTTGGGAAAAATAGTTGGGGGAGGGTCTGAATTAGTATTTTCAAATCATTAAAATTTTCAATTTAACATATCGATTTATGTACATGACTTTAGTGAAGGGAAACCACGTGTTTACATGACTTTAGTGAAGGGAAGTCACATGTGTACGTGACTGTTATTCATACAACTAATGCATATTGAGTAAACTTACTTTTCAGTTAATTTATCTTTTGTTTATCTTAAAGCAATGCATCAATACTTCATTAAGAATTAAATAAACAGTAACCACTTGTAGTAAGAACAAAATAAATCATCAAACGTCAACACCAGGATTTAAGGTGGAAACCCAACATGGGAAAAAAACCACCATTTCTCTCGTCTATGCCTTCTTTTTATTATGCAGGAAAAATTCTTACAATCTTTTATTGGCGCACACTCATACCAAAATGTGAGCACCCACATGTAGAAGGATACAACCTTTATTTGTTTTCCTGCTCCTATTGGAAGGAAGCTTTAACCCCCTTATCTCATTTACCACACCTTCTATAGGGGAGCTCCAACCCCCTGATCTGATTTACCAGCTACCACTGGAAGGAAGCTTCGACTCCCTCATTGAAGGATCCAACCCTCAACACCATTGGGGACCATGCTTCATAAATTTTCATACTAGATCTTCCAACTAGAAAACATCACAACTTGTAGGCCATGTCTCATTAAATTTTCATACTAGACCCACTACCAACATTTAAGCCCAAAACCAAATATCAAAACTGAAACTCATCTCTCCAACAAATCACTCAATCATCAACTGATATAACCAATATTTGACCTAACTAAATTAACCATCAACTAAAACCCAATCAATAAATCCACTGAATCAACCAATCAACTGAAATGCAAATTAATCAACTTAAACAACCAGAAGATGCAAATCATTGTAACCAAACTACTAATCAACATACTAGTCATCACAAAAAACAAATTTTGGTATTGTAAACCATGATCAACCATATATCAAAATATATATGCTACTTTACAATAGAAAACCTGCATGTGTACACTCTTTTGATAAAGTAGAATCACATACAAATCTTAAACCACTAAATCCTAAAAGTGAACCACTCTCATCCTAAACTAAACTTTTTTCTATCACAGAACCACAACATCATTCTAAAATAATTACAGAACATTCATTGAACTTAAATCAGAAACTTCAAGTATCATTTTCATTCTTCAACCATTCAATTCATCTTTTAAACATTATTTTCAAGCCCACATCATGAAGACAGCCGCATTAACAGATAGAAAAAAAAATAAGAATCATTAAACTTATTAGACATTCTTTTGATCAAAACCCTAGTTTATGTACGCGTTTTCCTTAAAACATATCTACGTGTATATGCACTTTTTAGGAAACAAACACATGTATAGATCAGGATATATATATAGCTTAAGAGTATTAAAAATATGTGTGTTTTTGCCTTTCACGCTATAAAACCCTTGTACTAATCTGAAATTACTAACACAAAAACTTGTTTGCATGACAAAACTTCAGACATACCGAGATGTCGGGATACCTAGAAAAATCATGCAGCAAGACATTATCAACAAAGATCAAATCAACTAATAATCAAGATTTTTGTCCCAGATCTATTGGATCTGATCCACCATCAAATTTAGAGGTGCATATTACATTAGAGGAAATTTCAGCCTCAAAGTGGCCTCCTAAGGAAAAAAATAAAATAATAGTTAAATTAATAAGATAAGAGTTATGCATTTTGGAGGGAAAAGAAGAAAATACTTTTTTAATTGTATTTTTGGCTTAACTCCTTATAGGTTTACTCAAATTTCATGTGTAGACACTTGTTGGATGTAAAATTAAATTCCACATCCAACAAGTACCCATTATACATACTTTTGAGAATACCAACATTGATAAAAATTGAAGATACATTAAAAAAGCATGTTCAACATATTTTTAAAATGTATCTTCAATTTTTTGTCAACGTGGGTCTTCTCAAAAGTATGCATAATGGGTATTCGTTGGATGTCGAATCTCATTCCACATCCAATGAGTGCATACTCTTAAAATTTGAGTAAACCTATAATGAAATAAGCCAAAAATACAATTAAAAAAAGTAAATTTTCTTCTTTTCCCCCGAAAAATATTTACATGTACATCTTTTCAAATTTAAATGATTTTGATTTCTTTATACATTATGACATGGAAATTACATGAAAATTTCATGGGCACTTTGAGGATAAAATTTCCTCTAATGACTTTTAGATCAAGAAAAACATAAACAACCCATTACATGCGAATTTTCTTCTAATCTAACTATTCATAAAATATTCATCACTTGCACAAAACTACCACTATGACCTTCATCTCCTTATATAGCTTAGCATTTATCCAATATGAGACGTCAAAACCATACTCCAACTCATGTTTTTCTTATACGGGATCAAAACATTCGTTGTTGGGCTCAACCCAACATGGAAATACCTTGGTAAGGACCCTTGGTATTTTGAATACCATGGTGCAGAGAATGTACACAAATTTTCTTCTTCATACTCGCATGTGTATAGATATTTTCTTAATAGAACCCTTGTATACTTCTTGAAATTTCATCTTTTTCATTCATTTGCCTCTCATCTATTATCCCTTTGTCCAAACACTTTATCACATGTGTAGATGCATTGTTTAGACATATGTATCATGTTGGTTTCGATCAAAGAACAAGTCATTGAGTTGGTCGCCATCAAGGACAACACAGTAGTCATAATTCCAACACAACATCCTCATCTTCAACAAGAATTAGGAAGAGAACTTGCAATAAATTGGGTAGGTCCTCCAAACCATGTGACAACACATACTATGTGTCAGTCTAGAGAAATGTACATTTGGCATGTAAAAAGTCCAATATCTAGGTTAGATCATTGATGTGAAAGGTGTGCATGTGGATCAAGCTAAGATCGAAGTCATTCGATATTGGACAACCCTGTCTACTATCACAGAGCATCACATATTATTGGACCTTCCAAATTTCTATTGAAGTTTCATGTGAGGATTCTCTCATATCACTCGGCCTTTGATTCAAGTTACCAAGGGTGGAGAAAAAGAAAAATAATATGGTCTAAGTCCCAACAAAAGGCATTTGTTGAGATAAAACACCTCCCTTTCTCTACACGAGTACTCACATTCCTAGATCTACAAAAACCATTTGAAATTAAGATAGATGCCTCCAAGTATGTTATTGGTGTAGTTATCACCCAATGAGGGAATCTAATGGACTATCACAGTGAGACACTCTCTAATACAATTCAGAAATTCCCCACCTATGATAAAGAGATGTATTCCATCATGCATGCTTGACGGGAATGGAAACATTACATTATGGGGAAGGAGACAATCATCCACAAACATCACCAACCTCTTTAGTTTATACAAACACAAGGGAAGTTGCAAAATGACCACCATAAGAAATGGTCCACATATATTCAAAAATTTTAGTTGAACATTAAGTACAAGAGTGGAAGCACCAATAATGTTGCAAATTTCCTCAACTGGCCATTGATTGTGGCATTGACCACTATTTTGAACCCTTTTGGGCTCGAGACTTCTCGATGGCCACAAATTTAATAAAAGAATCAAGAAGTTTCCACCACATACCAGATGTTGATGGATTCCAAGCTAATTCTAGACCTCCACCTCGAGGATGCACTGTTATGCCACCTAGGACACCTTTGTGTTCCTTCAAGCGATTGTCCCAAGATGATTTAGGAGGCCCATGAAAGTGATGTCAGAGGCCACTTTGATGTAGAGAAAATAGTGGAAGTACTACAAAATTATTTTTATTGGCTAAATCTCTAATAGGATGCTAAAAAATATATCAGATCCTGCACTTTGTGCATCATCGCCAAGCCGATCATTAAGAAGAAATACTTGTGTACTCCTCTTCCAACTCCTTATTGGCCCTGGGAATCCATCTTCATGGACTATATGTTTATAATTCCTTATACCAAGCATGGCGATAAATGTCTATTTTCAGTTGTTGACAAATTTTCTAGGATGACTATATTAGTTGCCTACAAGAAGAGTATCATAATATAATCCTCTACCAAACACTTCTTTAAACACGTGTGGGTGCATTTTGGGATCCTGTAAACCATTATACCATATGAGGATAATAGGCTCATAAATGAATTCTAGTCGAGCCTCTCAATGTTTCTAGAAACCATGCTCACCAAGTCAATTTCATTCCATTCGTAGACTTATGGTGAGACATAGGTCATCAACAGGATGATCATGCACATACTCCAGATGTACAACTATAATAATCCACGAACATGGGAGAGTCTTCCCTATGTGAACCACAATTATAACATAGCTCTGCATAGATCGACTATCCATAGCCCCTTTCAAGTGGGCTTTGGGTTTCAATCATTGTGTACCATTGATGTTGCGTTGCCTTTTAGAACTACAAAGGAAGAATATTCCCATGTATAGTGTGAAGTTAATAAAGCCACCATGTTTATTGAACACATTCAGAACATCTACGAGTAGGTTCATGATATTGTGGATAAATCAAATGTCATGTACACAAAATGGCATGGTCAACATCATGTGCCACATAAGTTTCATGTGGGTGACAAAGTGTGTGTTATGAAACCAGCTCAAGAAAACATAGAAAATATAGATCAACGCTTTAGAATTCAGCCTCTTCGAGGGGGCAACCTCCTTTACATTACATAAATGAACAATTCTTTGATGATACAAATGAAAAAACCTCCTTTCTATATATAGGAG
>APFE031469105.1:0-12923 GCA_000404065.3 Pinus taeda | reverse complement strand
ATATATATATATATAGATATGTATGTATGTATGTATGTGTGTATGTATATGTATATTAATTAAATGAGTATAAATGTGTATTAATAAAAAAATTAGGATTACAAGGTCAAAACCTTTACATATTCCAATCGTATTTGTAGGTTTGAGATTGAGTACAAAGGCTCAATGCAAACCCTCAAGTAAGTTCCACATGACACAAAATTCCAGTCCCTTTCCAACTAAATTTTTTCCTAAAACCCCACAATATCTAGACACATTTATTAGAAACAATGGAAACTAGGAAAATACTGAAATCAATAGTGTGACCAAATTATAAAATTATTCACATAAAATTCTCAATCACTTAACAATCACTCATGAATCACAACACAACTCAATCATGTAAAAAATAACATCATAATCATCAATCATATGGGAAATCAGATACATAAGACACCAATCTTCATTTTATGTCTTTGGAAATATAAGCTTCAAATTGATTATGTCATTGCTCCACAAGCTACTACTTGTAGGTTTATCAAATGCTAATGAAAAATCAGTCTTCACTAAAAGGGATTGCTGCCCCTACTCATTTATCAATCTTTTATGAAAGGGACTCTTACCATTGTTCATTTATTAGCCTTTGGTGAAAGGGACTCTTTCCCCTTCTCGTTTATCAACCTTTGATGAAAGGGACTCTTGCCCCTGCTTGTTTATAAACCCTTGTTGAAAGTGAATCTTGCACCTACTATACAAGCTACCACTTGTTGGCTCTATTGATTCATATTTCATCCATTTTCAAACTAGAACCAATATACCACTTTCCTTTATAAACAAATATTTTTCTCAACTCCAACTGCTCACAAAAAATATTTTACAAACACCTTTAACAGTCTCTGATTACTGAACAAACCACCAACTATACTAGCAGCATTAATCACCAATTCATTCTTCATATTTGTCAAACACCTCTTAGAAACCAAAATTGATCTCTGATTCACCTCTAATGCATACCACCACTATGCATTTCGTTGCATCAACAACCTAGCTATATGTTGCTTGATTCTGCTTTAAAGAGTTTTTCTTGCTAAAAATAGGTTCTTTTCCTTTGGTTAACTTCAAGCCCTCGTCCATGCATAAAATATGTATTTTTCTTTTTTCTTCTTTAACTAACTCTTTTGGATGTCATCTACAGGTCTTCAAACACTTCTCTTTTGTTCATATAAGAATCTCTGAGTTTAATTGTCAATTTTTCTTATTCTAGAATTTTATCAGAGTTTAGTTGTAGTTTTAATTGCAGTTCTCTTTCACTTTTATCTCTTCATCAATCTCTTATTTTTTCCTTTGTGTTACTTCAATTGAGTCTTTTAAATCTACTCTTTAAGTTATCAAATTCTCCATACCTATTTCTATTAGAAAAATAGAGGTAAATTGCTAATTTTTGTTGTTATGGAATTATTGCAGGTTTTAGCATAGGTCTTCTATTTCTAGCACTTCTCCAAGTTATTATTATACTTTAACTACTTCTAAAAAATTTCCATGTTGTTATGCACTACCACTAGCATGTTCATGCCTTCCTTTTATTTTTAGCGTTGCTCGAAATATTTCATAAATTCCAATTTTAAAGTTGTAGACCCATTCATCCATAAGCTCGAAGGTTTAATATAAAATCACTGCCAAAAATGTGCTATAATATCTGTTGGCCCTTTTAACCCTAAAGCCCCGAGGTTTCAGTAAACATTGCTGCATATAACCTCCCACTGGGCTCGAGTTCTTTATATAAAACCATTTCAAACTGCCTCCATGCCCTCGATCACAAACACCACACATAACCAACTCCTGGCACTAAGACTTCGCCCATGACACCTTTATCTCAGAGATACTCGATCGCACCTTCAATTTTCTTCTAGGGCCTACCTTGCAGTATTACATGTCCCTTGGGACCTTATTTCTTCTTCTCCATTGGTCACAACTGCCCAGCTAGAATGCCACCGTGTCTTGATGCTCGTCATCTCGACGTTCTCCTCTACATACTTTTAAAACCTTCCAGGGTCAACGATTGGTATGAATTGTTCCAGTGGGTTCACCCACTGCACCTAGGAGCCAATCAACTACTAGCCGAGGTGAGTTATCATGTACAAATTCCATGTTTCCCAATGCCTAGTCACCTCGCAGAACCTCCTTTATGCACTACTCAAGCCTTCTGGGATCAAGCCATTGGGATGATGTCATGCTTAGGTCATCGCTGCCATGTAGTGCCATCTGAGTGGTGACACATGTCACCTAGATTTGGCCCAGTAAGCCACCCAAAAACATCGAAACTACCTGCCATGTGTCTTCTATACCAATATCACACTAATGTTATCACTAACCACTGAAATGTTTCCATGCGCCCACTATAAAGGATCCTGAGCGTTGGTTTTATGCCAATTTCCTTTGTAAAATATTAAGGGTCCCAACCTATTTATTTACACTACTACCTCTTCTCCTTACGCCACATTTCCTGACTGCATTACCATTGGGCCTTTAACTTTTACTCACATTTGAAACCTTCTTGGGTACTCCTGCTAGGATTGCATCATCTTGCTTGCCTTTTTTTATGCGCTCTTTGCAACCTTCCAGGTTTATTCCCATGGGCTTAGCTATCAAGTGGAACCTCTCACTTTAAATTTGCACCAATAACAAAGCCTTTTCCGCCACTACTATGAGAGCCATGTTTTCCAAACTTTCTATCTATTGGTTACATGTTGTGATCATGGTCTTAATTATATTTACGGTCTCAGAAAATTGTTTGTGGTTTGCGCACCCCTCCTAGCATGGTCTATGTTATGGATGGGGGTAGGTAGCATAATTCACTTATGACATAGATCAATGATCAATGGTTTGGTAAAACCTCCCATTTCACCACCCCCTGCGTGTTAATGGTTAAGCGACATACCCCTACACAGTTACTTTGATGTGTTAGGAATGTGTGGTGCCCGAAACACCCTCAGAGATGTCTCATGGTTAAAATTTTCTATGCACTACGTTTTCCCAATCACCATTTGGCTACTTTTCTAAACTACTCTATTGTGTTTGGTTGTGCACCAAATTTAACTATGTGCCAAAAGGTCCTCCAACAACTTTATCTCTGCAACTTTGACTTTGGGGGTCATCATCTTTGACCAGTCATAACTTATGATCTACGAGGCCATTTTCAAAGTTCCACATACCACTGGAAATATATTTCATATCTCTTTCCACAAAAGTGGGTTTTAATTGCTTTTAAAGTGATATTCGGTACTAGAAATTCCTTCAAAGTCATTTCACCTTCTCCATCCATGCTCTACTCATCTTGCAATCATCTTTGTCATACATGTGTTGATATTCCTTCTTCTTTTAGTATTCTCAGCTTTTCCATTTCATCAATGACAACATCATCAATGCTTTACCTTTTCCATTAATCTTTGTCTTTTCCATCAATGACAAAATATTTCCAACAACATTTACATTCCATTTTTCACTACTTTTGTTTTTATTTAGTTTGACTTCTTATTTACCTTAGTGAAATACTTTTTCCTTTCTTCCCAACTTGAGTCCAATCCATGTTTTCTAAAAAATTTTGATGAGTCATTCTTTGATAAGTGCACATTGTTGTTCTTTAAATTTTCCTCATCCTCCTAATCTACCCAAGAAGCTTCCTTTCCAGCATTATTCCTTGTGGTTTCCATTGGGTATTTGTTTATCACGAGGGTTTGATGCTTTTCCAGTTTAGTTGAGTTCGAAAGATATTCATTGGCATTGTTTTTTCCTAATTGATTTTTGTTTCCTCTTATGCATTTTCTTTGAAAGTATCATCTTCCATTTTATATTATGGTTCTTTCTTATCCCGAGACTCTTCCTCTTTGTATATTGTATAGTGATCTCCCTAAACTCCTTCCCACCATTTATATCTTCGATATTTTTTTTCAATCTATATTTCTCTGATGCTTGGAGTGGTTTTTAATTACATGCACCATTTCATTGCATGCTCTACACCAGAACGAAACATTTTCATAGCTGATTTTTTGGAACCTGACATAATTTGGGGTTTTCAAATTGATCTTAGAAAGAAAACCCTTATTGAAGTCCATCTCCACACAAATTCAATCATAAGTTGTTTTAGAAAAAAATATTGTATTTGGGTTGCAAAAATAAAACTTTCCAAGAACATTCCTAATAGAGGATAATGATTGGATATTACAAATATGTAAGGGCAGGTCCAGAATCCTTACCCAAACTAGAGTTGTGGAGATTGATGTCATTACCGAATCAAAGGCGGGAGACCAGGTGTAGCAAACTCGAGTTAAAAGTTCATGTAATAAAAGTTAATAAAGGTAAAATAATACCACGGGTAAGGGACACTTATTCGAAGTTGAATGTTGGGCAAAATATTCTAATGGGCATCACTTGTTTGTTTTATGGCTAAGGGGAAATTGGCAAATGCTTTGGAAATGAAAAAAGGTATTTTTGGCACATTATTTATGAAGATAATGGGAATCAAGAGAAAAGGAAGGTCAAAGGTCAAAGTTTGCATGTGAGGAGGAAAATGAACGAAAATAATGGAAATTTGAATAAATTAGAGGCCTCATCAATAAAAAGACCTCAAAGCATCAGTTGGTAGCTTTTGTCATCCTTTTGTTAGTATCAACCTTTTTTTCAGTTTATTGTTAGAATTTGTCTCAAAGAGAAGAAAGAAAGTAAGAAAGCAAGGAAAGGAAAGGAAAAGAAAGGAAAGGAAAGCAAAAATCAAAGAAGGACAAGGAAAGCAAAGGAAGGAAAGGATGAAGCAACTTCAACAAGAATACTTGCAGGTAACAAATTGCATGTGTGATTTCCTCGTTGGTTTTGACATGCATGGTATGTGCATGTGGGTATATGGTTCTTTTACTATCATTGGCATGGATTTCATTGGCATTAGATAGTAGATTTTAGCTTAGCCTTGTCATTTCTAAATAGCCACAGTGTGGTGGGATTGTTCTCAGTTTGAGCTTTAAATTGCCGAATGGTTTTAGAATAAGGGGTGAGGTGGTCTCGGGAAAATTCCGAAAGGCCTAGGAATCCCTTAACTGGTAATGAAGAGATACATGGTAAATCCTGATGATGGAGACACAAAAATTCCTCAGGGATGGTGAAGAAATTCTGAGGCATCCAAGCTAAGTTTGATTTTGTGATCTAGACACCAGTGTAGGTGTGATCATGGTATGGATAGGGTGGAGGTGGTTTAACCTCTGGATTCCCTTGGTTGTCTTCGGATTGGTTTATACCATGAGATCCCACATTCATGCTTGGAATATGGCACGGGGGTGATTGGATGAAAGAAATATCTGGTTCAACCAATCTATGGTTGGGTGGTTCATGGAAGTCCTAAACCTAGTTGGTTTTTTCCTATGTTTAATAAAAGATAAGTTTCTCTTAATTTGATGAGTAAATGTACTTGTTATTATGTGTCTTTAATAATTGTTCTCTCATTGTTATTTATTTATTTATTTATATGTTGGTTATAAGCATGGTTATATGACAAATCTTAGTCATGGCTCTATTCATGATTTTACTTGTAACTAAATGAATAATGGATGCAAAAACTAATTGGTTTTATGACATCTAATGTGAGAAGGTAGAGACCCTTCTTGTTAAAACTCAGAAAAATTTTCTGTCCCTTATGTTCAAACTTGCATTCAAGACCTGTAGGTTGCATATCTACCAAGTGTTTGAAAGAATGTCAATCCCCTCTTCGATTAGCTTATGGTTTTCTCCTATTGGCCCCTTGGGCTCTTGCTGCAAGCATTTACTTGCATTTTGGAAGTGACCATTTTCCTACAGAACTTGTCTAATTCTTTCCTTCATGTATGTCTCACATATACTAATGGCTTCCATGTGTATCAATTGCATGTTTATGCTAAGTGCACTCGCCACTTGATTTTATTTTCCCTTCATGTGTTTGATCTCAAAATAAAACTTGCTAGAAATTTCCATCCACCTATATTTCCCGACATTCAATAGAGGTTTATCAAACAAATATTTCAGCCTATTGTGATCCATAATTAATATGAATTCCCTAGCGAGAAAGTAGTGCCTCCACATTTTTAAGGCATGCACTATGCCTACAAGCTCGAAATAATGTGTTATATGATTCCTCTTGAGTCCATTTAATTTCTTGGACTGATAGTTGATCACATGTCCATCTTGCATGAGAAATCCACTAAGTCCCTCTTTAAAAGCATCAATGCAAACCAAGAAAACTTTATCTAGGTTCACAATCTTTAGAATAGGGGCATGTGTGAGAAGGTTCTTCAATTGTTCAAAGCTCAATGTGCACTATAGTATCCAATGAAACCTTTCTCCCTTCTTTTGCAATGTTGTAATTGGGTGCCCAATCTTTGAAAATCCTTGAATGAATATCCTATAATATTCTACTAGCCCCATAAAATATCTTACTTCAATTATATTATGGGGAAAAAGCCACTCTAGCATGGCCTTGTTATTTTCAAGTTAAATTGCTACTCATTCTTGTGAGATAGCATGCCCCAAGTAGTGCACTTGCGATTGAAAGAAGTCACATTTATTGAAGTTAGCATATATTTGATGCTCCTGTAACACTTATAACATGGTCTTTAGGTTCTCTTTGTGCTCCTATTCAGTCTTCAAATATACTAAAAGGTCATCAATAAAAACTAACACAAACTTATCCAAGTATTTACCAAGAACATTATTCATAAGGAACATAAACATCGTTGGTGCTTTTTTCAACCCAAAAGGAACCACTAAAAATTCATAGTTTATGTATTTGGTCTTGAATGCATTCTTAGGGATATCCTCATCCTTGATCCAAACTTTATGATACCCTAATACAAAGTATAATTTTTTAAAACATTGTAGCTCCTCTCAAATAGTCAAAGAGATCATCAATTATGGGAAATGGATACTTGTTTTCAATAGTTTCTTTCTTCATCTATCTATAATAATACACACCCTAATGATATTATCCTTTGTCTTCACAAATAATATTGGAGATCCGAGGGGAAACACACAGGCATAGAAAATTTTAGGGGCGAAATTAGAGGGTTTTTTATTTTGATTGTGAAATATTTTGTAAAGAGAGGTTTGATTATGGATAGTCTGATATTTATTTAAATAAAATTAGTTTTAAAACCAATATCACATGGAAATTTGAAAAGGGAGAGTTAAAATTTGTAAAATTCAATGTAGTCACCCCCATTTGCCCTATTTTTTTTTGTAACTGTAATTACCATGATATATTTCACCCTAATTTTATGAGAATGTGGATTATTTAGAGGTAGTCCACATTATGGAATTCATTTTCACTCTATTCTTTTTTCTCATCTCCACTTCTTTAAATGTAGTTATTTATGGTAAAATTTTGCCAACATTTCACCCTAATTTATGAGAATATAGATCATATAGAGTTATTTCACATTATAGAATTCATTTTCTCTCTAATTTATTTTTTCATTCCCGAGATTTGTTTAAATGTTGTTATTTATGGTAAAATTTAGTCAAGTCTTCACCCTAATTATATGAGAATATATATTATTTAGAGTTATTTCTCATTATAGAATTCATTTTCACTCTATTCTATTTTTTCATGCTCCAAATTTGTTTAAATGTAGTTATTTATGGTAAAATTTAGTGTCTTCACCCTAATTTTATGAGAATATAGATTATTTAAAGTTATTTCACATTATATAATTTATTTTCACTCTATTCTATTTTTTCATGTGCCGGATTTGTTTAAATGTAGTTTTTTTTATGGTAAAATTTTGCATAGTTAATGAAATATAGGTTTTATAGGAGAGAAGTTCCATCCCTATTTAAAGGACCATGGAAAAGAAGGTTGACCCAATGTAGTTTTTTTATGGTAAAATTTTGCCCAGTTAATGGAATATAGGTTTTATAGGAGAAAAGTTTCATCCCTATTTAAAGGACCATGGAAAAGAAGGTTGAGCCAAAAAAATAGATAGTTTTGCAATTCATTGTAGGTTATTCAACATAGCAAACACATGACTATTCAACTTTCTGAATTTTAATTTGGTAAGCACCCACATCCATGTTCTTTTTCAAATCAAGAATAAATGTGATTTTTTTTTTTCTGCCCTGTCAAATACTAACTTCTATTAACCTGAAACACAATAATTTCTACATATGAGCGAGGCATTTCTGCAAATCGACAAAATATTTTTAAACATATGAGCGAGGCATTTCTGCACTCGACAAAACAGTGCTGCCCCATTACATACATAAGCTGGGGCAAGCCATAATAGAGTCCCTGATACCAGAAAGCATACATAGAGAGGAACATACGTCGGCAAGAAGAGAAACTGAGTTTGTCCAAAAACACAAAAAACCATGCGGCTCAGCGAACACAGAGTGATCAAAATCCCATCTGGGAGCTACAGACCAGTAAGACAAATACATAAAAGAGTCAACCATAATTATGAGATTTAAACAAAAACAAGAGAGACTGTCCTAGGAGTTGCTACTTCTCTTGTGCCGGGTCATTGTTTTTCTTCTCGTCTCGGGCAGTGTCACCATCCTTAAGCCCTTCATTGCCACTCAAGTCGCTGTCAGGAATGGTAATGGCCTGTTCCGCGTCACCATGAATTTTATCCTCAGCCACAGGCACTGTGTCATCCAGAGGAGGGAGATTTCTGAGAAGAGCCTCCTGTTCATCCTTTTCTTTGACCCAATTATCCTTGCTGTCGCTGTCCGAGGAGTTGTCACTGCCGGGAGAGGGCTCAGGGGCGATGCAAGTCAAGGGGGTGACAAGATTTTCCTCCTCCGAGAGAATGAGAGTGATGTGAGTAGTTACCAGAGGTCTGTGCAGGTTACTCTGGAATTTAAAGTGCGTAGTTTGAAAAGCACTGTTGGGTTTGGGTTTCCTACTAGAGCTAGCAGACGGCTCAGCCTCCTGAGCGGATGAGAGACTAATCGGTTCTGCCGCAGTTTCCAGGGCAAAACCGGCGGGAGAATGCAAACGGGTGTCTCGGCGACCCCCAGAACGATGTCGTTTACTAGAGCGAACCATTATGCCAGAACAGAGGGAGTTGGGTGAAGGATTATACGCAGTATGACCAACAGAACAAGGAAAATTAAGGCCAAAGGTATGCTTAACCAGGCTACCAACTAACCAAACCAAGGTGTCGACCAACAGCTCCGAGCTAACGACCATGGCAACCGCGAAGATAACCAACATAAACAAAGTGCAGAAATTCAGAACAGAGAAAGGATTACCATTAAGAGAAATGTCTGTGAGCTTGCGGCGATGCCCCAGAATTACGCCATCATCCTCTGCTTCCGTCAACCTTACAGGAATGCCGCACCTCAGAGCACAGAACAGGGTGAGGAAGCCGTGGATCGCCATGGTTATAACCGAGAGAATGTTGCATCGAACGATGCAGTGCATAAATGTCGATCCCCTTCCCGATCTTACCTTAATTTCCAACCTGCTCTCACATGAGTTAACATCCCGGGAGGCCACGCTACCCTGCAGCTGGCAGTACTGGGTATTAACTGTTTGCATGGAGAGCTGTGCGAACGTATCTGCCACCCGGATCCGGGAGAATGGTTAATTTAACTTAACTTTAACTTATTTTAATTTGTAATTAAGGTGTTCTCCTTTCCCTTGTCTTATCCTGCTAGTCGTTTCCAAGTCAAGATTAGCCGTTAGTTGGTCAATATAGTCGTTGCCTGGTCTAATATAGTTGTTCGATGTCCTGCTCTAACTATTTAACTTGCAGCCTAGATCTGATTCTTCAATTTGTCCTGACGATGAACCACACTAGTTGATTCGAAACACATCGACAAATGTGAGATCATGTGATTTATGCCGAAGAAATTTCTCATAATTTAACTCTACCGAAATTAATTCATTATCACAAACATTAGGAGATACAGTAGAAACACTTTCAGATGTCAGATTTTCTCCTAATGC
The DNA here is from genome assembly GCA_000404065.3 of Pinus taeda. Taxonomy (NCBI): domain Eukaryota; kingdom Viridiplantae; phylum Streptophyta; class Pinopsida; order Pinales; family Pinaceae; genus Pinus; species Pinus taeda. The sequence goes on along the minus strand of APFE031469105.1, from coordinate 2,974 downwards.
TCATGGTTCTAGAGGATTATTATTTCCATTTGAAGGTTCAATAGGATTAATTTTAGGATCAATATTTACTAATTGTGATTCCTCTCTATGTTCATTGTAAGTTACTTCATTTTGTTTTTGAACAACGGAGGTAAATTTCTTAATTGAAACTTGCTTAGGGGGTAAGTCGTCATGACGAAATCTGTAGCAAAATAACATAAATCTATATAAAAACTCGTTAACTGTTTCATCTTCATAGATTGCCAAGTTATCAAATTATAAGCACAGTTTCTCATAACTATAATTATGATGAGCAAAAAAAATATCTGTGTGAAGTGATTCCAGTAGTGGATGCACTTAGTTGGTAGCATCTTGTACCATTCCTGAATCCTTCCTTGAAGTGCGAGAGTAAATAACCTGCAAATTTCATTCTCTTTAGTGATGTTAAAACATTTACATTTATGTATAAACTGATCAACATGTTCCAAAGCAAAAATATTATCACTCTCACCATCATATTACAATTCAGATATGGATTCAAGTTACCTCTTAGATATGCAGGTAGACTTGTGTGAGCTAAAAGCTCGACCCAAAGTAGGAATGCATATAAGGGCCATAACTAGTTAAAAATGTTAAAACAAGACTTCACACGGACCAGGTAGCTCAAGCCCTTTTTCTCGCGTCAAAAATGTTGATGGGAAAAACTGTCTTCCATCCATGTTGGGGGATACCACCTGGTCGAGGCCCCAATTAGACCCTTTTCTATTGAAGTTGGTGGTTCCACTAGTTATGGATCCAGTTACTCTATTACTTAAAACTAACCTAAAGTTTATCCTTACCTAATGTAAGTGTTATTCTAACCTTATCCTACTTATCCTAACCTATATGTTAGTATATCAAATTAAAATATAATTATGTTGAATAAACATTAGAATCACTCTAATACTAAAATTATACTATGTGTTAATATGTTAATGTATATTTATAAATATAATTTAATACTAATCTATATTAATTACTATATATGTAACTAAATATTATTATTACTAATATTAACATAAAAAGGTGTAATACTATTATTATTAACTACTATGCATCAATTCGTTTCATTCTTAATCTATTATGATAATAAAATATTAAACTAATGTTATTCGATAATCCAAAAGTGTTTCATTAATGTGCTACTTTTATCACATATAACCATTTATTTCTATACAACTAAGGATTAGCTTTGAAGAGGAATGCTATTATTTTATCAAACTAACTAACATAAATAATGTTATAATATATATATATAGTTTTATTATTAATTTAAATTCGATCAAGCATTAGGTTGTCAAGTTAAATGTTAAAGTTAGATCTAAATGTTAAATATTAGAAAGAAAGAGATTAAAAAAAAAAACGAAATTATATATACAAAATTTACAATAAGTTTACAACATTTTTTATTTTATTTTTTTAATGATATAAGTGAAAGAATGTTATATCAACATAAAGGTTTGATCAATTTAAAGACTGGACCAAACAACAATGAATTTGCCTTTTTGAGAGAGGATTTGATGCAAAGAAAAATTGCAAATGCGAAATTATTCTAAGATGCAACAAAAGAAGACTTATCCATCTTAGTCGGGACAAGATATAAATACTTATCCCAATCAAGAGCAAGATGCAAAACGAAGGGAAAAGAAATAGAAAATGTTGAATTTAGAATAGGATAAAGGTAATAGGCCAGAGAAATCGTTCCAAGGCCTAATCCTCATTCAAACAAATGTATGCAAACAAATATTTGCTAAATAGTTAACAAACATCTACTTGCTAACACCTCCAAATTCAAGTAGGGCAATTGCATAAGAACAATAATTTCATGCCACAGTATTGAAATAGTTCAAATAATATGACATGTATAGTGCAAGATTCTTATTACCATATGACCATCAAGAGAATGTCATCATGGATGAAAAGGTAACAACGAAAGGTGGCACATTGTCTTCTTATGACCATCAAGAGAATGCCATCATGGGGATGTGGCAACGAAAGGTGCCACATTGTCTTCTTATGACCATCAAGAGAATGCCATCATGAATGAAAAGGTAGCAAGGATATGCCAACAACTTAGCAAGCTAAATAAAGGCCATAACAAAGGATATGAAAAAACATGATAATAAAAAACCCAAAAGCTTAGCAATAAAGGACAAAGAAATCAAGAGTCACCCAAACACTAATAAAGAAGAGAGTTTTCTAAAATGCGCAGTAAAGGAAAGTGATCAATCAAAACCTACTGCCATAAAATCAACCAAAATCAATAAAGGATCCCCATATATTTTCAAAAATCTATGGGGGGGTTGTGGTCACAACAAGTTCATATGAAAAGCATATCATTATCATCAACAAGTTTACAGAGCATGCAATTTACATTATTGATAAATCAATTACAACAAGATAAAATAAATTTGAAAAGTTACCCCATGTCTATTTGATTGTAATGCTTAGTAGTTGAAATGAGGTATTATTATAATATCTTGAGTTTAAATTTAAAGTATATTTTTTTCAACGAACTTATAAAGAGTGTGATGTACATCATTGATTGAAAAATTGATGATGATGATGATGATGATGATGGTGATGATGGTTAACGTCCACTGAGACCAAACATTGGTCTATCGGACCTACAGAAACAAATTATTTATTTTGATTTAAGATTTTATTCCTATGCTCAAAAAGCTTGGAGAGAAGCCTCCCAAGCTCACTATAATTTTGACATTGTAAAAGGCTACGAAGGTCAGTATTGTAACAAATATTGTGAAACTGAGATCTAATGTGGTTGTACGTGGGGCACTCTAAGAGGAAGTGGTTTTCATCCTCGATGTTCCTATTCTCACATATATGGCAGACCCGTTCCATCCATGGCAGTTTAGGAACTGCCCAACGACCTGTTTCACTATGGAGCTCATGAGAATTCGTTCTAATATTTGCTATATTAATTTTCTTCTTTGAG
>APFE031469103.1:3541-23397 GCA_000404065.3 Pinus taeda | reverse complement strand
CCAATCCATTGATATCGAGTAATATTTCCATCTATGCATGGCTAAGGTCTAGGTCCAACTAATCTGCCATACTCAGGGTATTAAATTCAAATTATTTTGACAACAAAACCTTCTTCTCATAGACCAAATCATAGGGTGTGAACCTTGTAGCAGTTTTCGATGTTGTGATGTAGGCCCAAGTTGCGTCAACAAATCTGTCTGTCCAGTATTTTCTGTTGTTGCTCACTACCCTTGTGAGGATCCCTTCTAACGCTCTGTTAGTGACCTCCACTTGCCCATTGGCTTGTGGATGCCAAGGGGTGGAAGTCCTGTGTTTGATTCTATGATGTGCGAGCAGAACTTCAATTAGATTAGAGGTGAGCTAGTTGCCTTAATCTGTGACAAACTCTCTTGGATACCCAAATTTGTAGAATATGTTCTCCTTAAAAAATTCAACTACTTTTTCCTCCATCATTGCTTAAATTTATTTTTTCTCTGCCCACTTTGTCAGGTAATCGATGCACACAATGAAGTATTACTTCTATTTTGAAGGAGGGCTGATAGGCCCCACAAAGTCCATGCCCCACTTCCCAAAAGGCTCAAACATTTCTTGAGGCTGCATGGGAATTTCATCCTTTGGAGTAGGTTCCCCATCCTTTGACATTGATCAAATTGGCTCGTATATCTTCTCACATCCTGATGAAGAGTGGGCCCATAGTAGCTTGCTTGCAGTATCTTGAAGGCAATTATTTTTGCTACAAAATGACCTCCACAAGGCCCATCATGAGAGGTCATAAGGATGTCAAAAAATTCCTCCTCCCTGACACATCTTCTCAAGATCTAATATGGGACATTTTGAAGAGATTGCCCCCAATCTAGGTGAAAGGGGAACTTTTCCTTACTATCTTGCTCTTCTCTTTTGAGGATAAGTGTGGTGGGAACTGTGCTGAAACCAAGTAGTTTGCTATATCAACAAACCATGGAAAGAGTACTGAGAACACATGTGTTCATCTAGCATTTAATCATCCACCATTCGTTCTTCTCCTGCAGGCAAATTTACTCTAGACAAAAAGTCAGCAACAACATTTTCTTTACCAGGCTTATCAACAATGTTCAAATAAAAATGTTGCAGTAAAAGCAACCATCTAATAATGTGAGCACTCACATCCGGCTTGTTCATTAAATATCTAATTGTACCATGATCAGTGTGCACAAAGCTTTGATAGCCTATGATATAATGTCTGAATTTGTTTAAGGAATGCATGATGGCTAGGAGTTCCTTTTCAGTGACTATATAGTTTAACTCTGCCTTTGACCAATTCTTGATTATAAAGTATATGACATAAGGTAACTTTTCATCAAATTGTCCCAAGGCTGCTCCTATTACTTTGTTCAACGCATTTGTGTGAATGTGGAAAGGTAGGGTCCAGTTTGGGCCTCTCAAAATTAGGGCAGTTAAGAGTTTTCTTTTCAAGGTATCTAGGGCTTCTTGAGAGTTTTCTGACCATATAACTCAACATCCTTTTCTAAAATACCAAACAACGGAGAGGTTAGCTTGCTGAAATATTTAATGTATCTTCAGTAATACCCAACTAAGCCTAGGAAAATTATGTCATCTCTCACCTTTTGAGGAGGTGGGACCTTTTGGATGATGGCAATTTTGTTGGGGTCCATCTGCAATCCTTGTTGAGATATTGCATGACTGAGCACAATCCCTTCAGTCATAAAAAATTCACATTTTTTCGGACTTAGGGACAGGTTCATCTCAATACACTTGTCTAGAAATTTTCTTTGGTTAGATAAAGCTTCCTTAAAATCAAATCCATAAGGAGTAAAGTCATCCGTGTATATTTCTACTGCATCATGAACCAATTTGGAGAATATACTCAATACCACTCTTCGAAAACTGGCTGGAGCATTACGCAAACCAAAAGGAAGGTCCTGGTAGGCAAAGGTACCACAAGGACGAGTGAAAGTGGTCTTATCTTTGACTTCTAGGCTGATTTGTATCAGATTGCACCAGCTAAACCCATCTAGGAAAGAGAAAAACGTTTTCCCTACCAGACCATCTAACTCTTGATCTATGAAAGGTAAAGGGAAATGGTCATTTTTAGTGGTTTTTTTAATTCTTGATAGTTGACACAGATTCTCCACTTACCATTTTTCTCTGGCACTAGCCCTAAAGGAGAGAGTCATTCACTGTCAGAGATGGGATAGATGAACCCTGCATCAAGCAATTTCTACACTGCTTCCTTAAAAATATCTTTAAGCGCTGGGTTCACCCTCCCTTGAGGCTACCTAAATGGCTTTCAACCTTCCTTGATGTATATATGATAAGTACAAACTGAAAGGTGCACTCCCTTCATATCCTTATAACTCCAGGTGAAGGCATCTAAGTGATTTCCTAGCGGGCTACTTAGTTCCTTCTCCTGGGAAGTGGATTAGGAAGGATTGATTTTCAAGGTTCTTTCTAGGCTAAACTCTATATTCTTAACATGGAGAGAAGTAGAGTCAGTCGCACAGAGATCAGTCGAGGGGTTGTTTTTGTTTTCTGTTACTATGTCCTATAATGGGAATACTCTAGGAGGCAGATTTTGAATCAGATTTTAAATCACATCATCCCCATCTTGTTGTTTTCCTGCCACGGTGTTTTCTAATGTACAAAGCGGTGCATAATAAACTTCATCCTCATCTTCCTCCACCAACCAAAGAGGCAGATCATGTTCTAACGAAGGTTGGGCAGGAGGATATAGGATTAACTTCTTGTACATATGCCCATTATTTATGGTCATGTTCCTAGCTCGACACCTGATGTATGCATTGGCGGTAATCAACCAGGGTCTTCCCAGAATGAGAGGATACCCAATGAGAATTTCCTTGGGTTAGAGAACTAAGAAATCAGTAGGTTACTCCCAAGAATCAATGGAGACCATCACATCTTCCACAATACCCTCAGGGGTCACGGTGGAGCGGTCTGCTAATTGTAGCATGGTTGTGGTCTTTCTCAAGGAGCCTTGAAGGTTCAGTTTGAGCATTGTGTCCTTTTTCATCACATTAATGGCTGCTCTCGGATCAATCAAAGTATGTGGAATCATGGTGCCATTGATGTGGATATCAACTACTGGGCTTCCAGGGTCTATATATTTTGGACATATTACCTACCCCAACATCAGGTCGGATAGTTGCCCTATGACATTAATGGTTCGGGCATCTCTCACGCGCCTTCCTGGGTACCTAAAGAACTTCTCTTTAATCAACCTATTGTAGATAGGCACATCCTTTACGACTTGGAGAAGTGGTATCTTTACGCATAGATGTTTAAATTCCAACAAGAGTTCAGTTTCTTCTAGGGTAGGCTCGACTATCATGGATAACCTTTCAGGAAAGGGTGGAATTGCTTTAGGTTCACTTTCCTCTTTACCTTCCTCAACCTCCCTAGGTGGAGGCTGACTATATGGGAGAACTTTTCCAGATCACAAGTTAATTTCCTGAATCTCCACATCATAAGTTGGGCATGATGGTTCCCCACTATATACTTGCTGAGCCTGTCTATTGTTTAAGTTCGGATTCAGCTGGGCAGCCATTTGGGGTTGGTTTGGAGGAGCAGGAGGTAACGACTGTGGTTGGTTTGGTGGTAGAGGCAAAAGAGTGGGAAGAGAGTTGTATTTGAGCCTCCACCCCTGGGGAGGTGCATTCCATTGAGATGATGGTGGAGAATAGGGTTGAAATGAATGGTTGGCTAGTTGAGCATGATATTGAGATCTGACAGACCAAGGAGGAGGCGTGGACTAGGAAGGATGAGAAGGGGGTCCCCAAGAAGGTACAGAAGTGACGTGGCTGGGGTGGTAATATGCCTGGGATGTCCCTTGCATCCCTTGTTGGTATGGTGTACGTCCATGCAACCTTCTTTGGTTTATGTAATAGAGTTGTTCAGTGGCTCCCTTAGCCCCTTGATATACAACTTTAAGTCTGGGCAAGGAATGACACTTATATGTAGAATGATTCTCCTCACAAACTAAATAAACCTCAATCGTTTGAATGGCCATTCATTCCTACGATGCCTCCTTGTGCATCTAGGGCAAAAGATGGCCAAATCCCTCTCTGCTTCCTCTTGTTCCCTTTTGATATTCAAGGTATCCATTTGCATGGCAAGAGTCTACAACATATCACTCTTGAAGCCTTCTAGCATGGTTCCAATTTCCCCCTTAATGGATGAGTTAGAGGAAGAGATACTGGCTATGGGTTGGCTCCCATTACCTTTCTTTCTAACTGCTCTAGAATGGTTACTAAAAATCATCTTTATGTCTTCATATGATAGCTAGTAGATGTCTCCCTCGACCAGTAGATGGAGGGTGTCTAAAAGATCTTCCAGAATTCCCCTGAGAAGAACCATTTTCAGAGACTCAGGGTCAAGTGTACACCCGACCCTTTTGTAACTGATTTGGAACCTCTCCTCATAGTCTTCCAGGGACTCATCACTTCCTATAGTCATTCAAAAGATTTCTTCTTTAGTATCCTTTGACCTACAATAGTGTCGATAATTGTTGTTAAAGACTTGTTGCATCTAAGCCCAAGTTGTGATACTATTGCTAAGTAATCCCATGAACCAGCACAATGATGCATCATTGAGAGTATAAGAGAGCAATTTCAACTTTTGCTCAACCTTTACAAAGTCATAGCTTCGACAGATAACATCAAACTCAAAGAAGAAGGTGTTAAGATCTTCCATTCTCAGACCATGGAAATGAGGTAGGGAGGAAGGGCTTATATTCTTCATTTTGGAGTCCCTATTAGTCTCCTAAATGGGAAAGGCACCATCTATTCTTTCTCCATTCGCCCTAGCATTTTTGTGTTTAGCCATTAGCACCAAAGGAATGTTTTCTTCTTCTTCTTCCCTTATAGGTTCTTGAAATATGTCAGGTTTTTCACCTAAGGGTTCTTTTTAATGGTAGCCACCGAAGAAGAGAGAAGGTTGGCTGTGGGAAATAGTGGTGGTGTTGTGCAAAAATTTACTTAAATTATCTATATTCCTATAAGGTATGAAAGGAAATCATTTTTGTTGGTTTTTGTTTCTTTTTCTCCACATTGATAGTGCCTGCAAAACTGAAATTGATTGAACAAACAAATTTCAACTAACTGAAATGAACTTGATGAAATGAAATTGCAGAACTGAAAGCAAGGAAATGACCAATCTACTTCTCTTGAAATGGAAATTGCAAAATTAAAGAGGAAAGCAAGGAAATGCAGAACTAAAACCAAGGAAATGACTAATCTATTTTTGCTGAAATAAACTATTAGGAGAATGTTGCAATAGAAAATAGAAGAAAGTAGTAATCACAAAATACTATTACGCTTCCCTGACAACGGTGCCAAAAAGTGGTGAGCATTAGTATTGCAACAACAATGTTGCAACTCTTGGGCTTCATACCTTACTTTTATCAACCCGGTAGTTCATAACAAACTTGGAAGCGACGGTGTTGTATGCACAAGTACTAGTTCTTATTGCAGGTTGTCACTTGGTCATCCAGCACAAGATCACTCAGAGCTCAAGCCAACTTCTATGGATTCCAGAAGAAACTCTATATGTGATGAATGGAAAAAAAAGATTCCTCTAGAGATGTTATTCTACATGCTGAAAGGAAGACTGAAATGTAAAGCAAACCAAGGAAATCCTAATTAACCAACTAATCCTAGCCTTGGAAAAAACACTATGAAAACCATGAAAAGAATGCCATTACCTATTGAAGGAAGTAAACAACATCTAACTAAGTTATTTCTGGAAGTATATCAACAAAAGTCGTCTTCTTGGATTTTTATGTATTTTTATGTCAATTGGTATTGCATGTAATTTATTTGTTTGTGTATGTGGCAGTGAATAGGTGGTGATGGAGGGCGGTTTTGCAATGTGAGAAGATGTAGGATAGTGTGGATGGGTCCTAGGAGGTCTAAGGTGGAATTCTAGAGGCTTTTCCCACAATCAATCTTCAAAAGGAAGCCTAGAGGAGAACCTACAGGAAAATCTACAGGAAGACACAGGAAATCTACAGGAGGAAAAACAACGTTCTAAAGGAGGCCTACAAGAGGAGGTTGAGAGAAATTTTCATTGTTTTGAAGGTAGGAGTGTAGGTGGAGAAGGTAGATGAAGGTTAGAATGAAGTGTTAAGGCACCGAGGGTCTACCAAGAGTCATTAGGAGAGAGAAAGATGATTGGATTTGCTCAATGAGAGAGAGGAAAGTCTATGGAAAATGCAGGGAACTAAGGAAAAATTGAGGGGAGACTATGGAAAATTGTAGGGCATGGATCAAATGGAGGATGGAATGGCTGATAGACTAGCCTCCTGCTAGAATATATATGCTGCATAAACGACTAACAATCAACCAATGAGATTAAGCAACCAAGGAAATAAGTGCATCTAAAAAACAGAGTTTTTGCATCAAAACAAAATATGATCTATGAAAGGAAATACTGATAACCATTGCATGAAAGAAACGTATGAAAGAAGACTATTGCAAATAAATGATTGGGCATGATGGAGAAGTATTGAAGCAAAGCAAACAAGACTATGAACCAACCAGAAATATGCAAACACTAGAAGTCCTATGAAGGAGAAAAGTCTGTGTTTTTTGGGCAGCAAGAGGGTTTTTGCCTCAAATCATTGTCCCAAAGAGAGGAAGAGAGGCCAACGCATTGCTGCTAGCCTTTTGGATCTTTTCTTTATGACTGCTTAACATGATATTGAAAACACAAATGGAATCAAACTACTGAATCATCAAAAACAACCTATTCCTAACCATAAAAGAAATGCATCTAACAACAACCTAATCTACAAACTGAAATGAAACATATAAATACAACTAAAGAGGAGCTTGGCTGCTTGGATTAGGCCCTAACCCAAGCGCTTCAACCCTCTTATGTAACTCAGTGCAAACTAAAAAATGATTCAATCTTTATTCCCAAAACAATAGCAAGATTACATGAACCGTCAAAATAATAAGCTTGAACTTGAGCAGAGTTTACATAGGCAAAATTGCAGCAAAAATTCAACAAAAATTCGACTAACCCCTTAGTGAGGCCCTAACTCTCTCTACTTCTACAAATGAAGCTCCCAACAACTTCCTCAAAATCATCGAGGCTTGGCTCCCAAAACTGGAGATGAACATGAGTTGTCCTCCACTTTGTTGAGCTCCCTGCTAATGCATGACTTGGTTGCTTGTACTCCGTGTTGAATGAAGGGAAATTCGAAGTGAGGAGTAATAAATGAGGGGGATTCCCTCCTATGATTCCTCTTCTTTGTCCACTTCGAGTTATTTCTGCCATTTGTCCATTGGATCCTTGACTTGACCACAAAAATCATCAATAATCTACATTAAACAGATATTAGACCTCATGTAATCATAACTAACTCAACTCACTCTATAAGCTTAAATATAATTAGAAAATCATGAAATAAACTAAGAGAATGGTTGATTTGACTAGATTAGGAGGCAAAATGAGCCCATATAATTACCATTTATGAGGCTCATGAGCAGCTGAGAAAATGAACATGAGCCTTATAAGTGGTCTTCAATAGAGGCTCAAACCCTTAATTTTGGAGAGAATTTCAACATCACTAATTAGTTGCAACACAAATAGGTGAAAGATCAAATTCGTAGACTTAGTATCGATAGACTCATAAGAATCTGAAATCATCAAAAAATTAAATACACGAACCCCATAATAAACCTTCATCAATTATAAAAAAATTATAATATTATAATAAAACCCTTTCTCTTTTATTTATCTTTAAATACTTTTTATATAAAAATAATACTTATTTAATTTAAAATAGTTAAAAAATATTTTATAAATATTTATAGAAAATTAATGCGCAATCCTCACTAAATGAAATTATAAGATATTCAGGAGATTCGGAAAGTCCTCAACTAAAAATGAATTTTTGCAATTAAAAACAACGTAGAATGTTTGTTAGTTAGATTATTTTGTTTTGAATTTTTTGCATGTTTTTTTTTTATTTCTTGATGTTTAAAAAATATATTTAGATTAATAAATGAATTTAACATATTTAAAAAAAAGTGGAGAACTATAAAATTCTACAGATTACACCATCCAAAATTACCATTCTAATTCTTCTTTAACAAATTTTCAATTAAAATCAAATGAAACAAAATCCCTAAGAATGCCAAAACTTATATCACTTGTATTCACCAACTTGCAAGAAATTGACCTGCCGTTAGGCATTGATTGCTCAAATTTGAATCAGCCAAAAAGCGTAAATTATAATCATCCTGTATTTAGTCCCATCAACCCATATTCAAAGCCAGTGACTTTGACAGCGCTGTGTGTGGGAGAGTTCATATATAAAACCACTTCACAAGCAGCAAGTCTTCAAATGCTAAGGGAGAATTAAGCAGTGGAAATCCCATTAAAAACATTAGGAGTAAACCAATGAAAAAGTATGAAGAACGCTGCATGGCAATTTGAACATGGAACCTTTTAGACCCCCACAAAGTTGATCAACCCCTCGATTTTCTATATTTTGTTCTGTTTTATAATTTGTTTCATTGCAGTACTTCGTAGTTCATTTTGTTTTTCTATCTATGTGCTTCGTTTTTTTCCAGTGGGCTGCGTTTTCTTTGCTAAATGGTTTGATCGAGCGAGGAATTTTCCAAGTTTGACAAGTCTGCAAGTAGTATACTCGAAAAGTTAGGATATCCTAAACTTGTCTTTCTTATTCTTATTACAGTGTGGGATGATTAACCTGCCAACGCAGATATTGTTGCTATCAAGCTTTGACAGACCAGGGCAATTGAGGCCAGACCAGTTGATGGGCATGGTTTCCCCAACGGTAAGTTGGAATTTTAAGATATGCAGTGCGCATCAGATTTCCTTACCATAATCAAAATGACAATTTTTTCTTTTACCTCTAGGATGCTATCCTGCCAAGTCAGCCTCATCTGCAACAGCAGCAACAACCAAGCCAGTTGCATCTGCGGCAACAGCAACAACAACCAAGCCAGTTGCATCACACCAGCAACAACCAAGCCAGTTGCATGTGCAACACCAACAACAGCAACAAAGCCAGTTGCATCTGCTGCAGCAACAACAACCAAACCAGATGCATCTGCAACCCCTGCAGCAGCAACCAAGTCAGGTGCATTTGCAACAACAACAAAGCCAGATGCAACAACAATAGCAACAAAGCCAGATGCATCTGCAACAACAGCAGCAACAACAAAACCAGATGCATCTGCAACAGCTGCTACAACAACTAAGCCAGATGTATCTGCAACAGCTGCTGCAACAACAACAACAATCAAACCAGTTACACCTGCAAAAACAGCAGCAGCAACAAAGCCAGATGCATCAACAAAAGCAGCAAACAAGTCAGCTGCCGAAGCAGTGGCAGCAACCAAGCCAAACCCTCCAGCAGCAGCAGCAACCAATCCAACCACATCTGTAAAAAAAACAGTTGCATCAGCAGCAGTGGCAGCAACCAAACCAGGTGCAGCAACAAAGCCAGACACATCTTCAAGAACGTCAGCAGCAACAACAGGAGCAGCAACAACCAAGCCAACTGCAACAGCAGCAATGGCAGCAGCAACAACAGCCTTCGCAGTAGGGACAACAGGAGCAGAAGGAGACGCCACAAACACTGGTTTCCACACTTGCCCAAAGTTCAACCTACCGACCAAACCAAGGCATAAGTTATGCCACGTTCGCAAAAACAGAAACAACGAAAGCGGCAAGATCGACAGTCAAAAGCGGTGGCTCCAGCAGTTGAAATAGATTTGTCCAATGTCAATTTCCAAGTCAATCCAGAGCACAGCAACCAAAAAAGCAACAAAGACTTCTTTCAGATGTTGGACAAGCACCTGCTCAATCTCAATTACTAGCTCAGAGAAGACCACAGGTTATGGCAAGTGGCCACCAACAGCTCAAGCATTCCGTCCTTCTCAATTTTCAACTCAGCTACAACACCAACAACAAAATTCACAGTCACAACTTATGCCTCTAGCAACTGGACAAGCTTTTCCCCCTTCTCAATTTTCAAATGAGGGAGATTAGCAGCTGCGAAAGCCACAGCCAAGAGGAATGCTTTTTCGAAATTGGACAAAGTTTCTCCCCCTTCTCAATTTTCAAATCAGGGACAACATTGGGAGCAAAATCCACAGCCACATAGACTGACCTCAGCAACTGGACAGCCATTTCTACCTTCCCAATTTCCAAATCAAACCATAACACCTATATCACTTGACCAGCAACAACAGCCACAAAAAAATGCCTTCAGGATTTAGATCAGCATTTCCCCAATTTCAATTTCCAAATCAAATGTCTTTTGAAGATCCACAAGGAATAGAACCCGCCCCTACTGGAGCTTCATCAAAGGCTTCATTGACATAAACAAAAACCTGCCGACATTTCTGTAAATAGCATATCATGAATTTCATATGATATATATTCAGTATTGTGTAACGGACTGGACGGAAATTTTTAACATTTATTTTTCTGTTTCTTTTTTAAATTAATGTTTTTGCATGTGACTAGAATATATATATATATATATTCTAGTGACATACATCCGATGTATTGGTTTCCATGTTGCGCTTAGAAGAATTGTTTTTCATTAAGATAAATGAGTCTACAAATAAGTCGAGCCATCCATGTGATACCGTTTTGAAATGTATAGATAATAATGATGTATCGTTTCAATACCATGAAAGATTCAAATCTTTGTGTTTCTTTATCACCATTTTTTTTTTGTATAACCATAACCATAAGGGTGAGAAGAATAGGTTGAGTTTGAGAAACAATTTGACAAGACATGTGTAAGAGAAGCTCACATGTGTGATAAAACTTTGATTTGCATTTATATAGCTATTTTACTTCAGATTTGCCTACAGTTTTTACAGAATTAACCAAGTGTTTTCCACAACAAAGGATACACATGTGAGGGTTCACCATGTGGCCAAATTTGACCATGAGTGGGATGTTTGACCAACATTGGATTTTGAGTATTTTTATTGGTTTTACCAACATTGACTTGTTGTTTCATGAGGTTTGGATGAATCATTATTTGACTTCGATTATTGGCAAGAATTTCAAAATAAATTGTTGATTTGTAAACCTTGATTAATGATTAGGTTTCCAAGGGTAGAATTAGTGTATCTGTTCTCATGATATTTATTATTTGTGTTGCATTTACTATTACGATTGTGTCAATGTAATTATTCAATGATATCGGTGCATAAAATATTGTGTTAAAATCATGAGGAAATAATTATTTGGTTGGTAATTGTACTAATTATTTTTGGTTGGTAATTGTAGTATTTATTTGGTTGATGTAATTATTCAATGATACCTGTGGCATAAAATATTGTGTAAAATCATCATGAAATAATTATTTGGTTGGAAATTGTATTTTACTGTGCTCGTCATAGAATTTCAACATGGTTTTAGAGCTTTGTTGAAAGTTGAACTATTCAAGTCAACCTAAGAGACAATATTCAACAACTTTATTGGTTTTTTGATTTCATGTCAAAATGATGCTAAGTCTTAACTTAGAACACAAGTTGGATGGTTCCACCAATTTTAGATCATGGAAGACCAACATAATCCTTGCCTTGGAAGAAATTAATCTTCACAATCATGTGAATGAAGTCATTCTAGAGCCAAAGCGAGCTAAGGAGAAAGTCCAATATAAGAATAATAAAAGAAACACTAAGAGAATCTTGATAGATTTGATAAAGGATCACTTGATTCCACATGTTGTTGAGTTGAAGACTACCAAAGAACTATATGATGCCTTGGTGGGATTGTATGAGAGTAACAACACTAGCAAGAAACTAAGATTGAGGCATCAACTTTGTAGTGTCATAATGACTAGATCATATTTTGTTGTCTCTTATCATATGAGATCCTCCTAGTTGAGATATAAACGTATACCCATTTGAGATAACATTGATGACGCATAGCCTGTTACAATGACTCAATTGATTTCCTTCCTCATGGGATCTATTTGTTCAGGGAATTTTTGCACAAGATAAGTTGCCAACGTTTGAAAAAATATAGACTAATTGTGCCTAAAGGGAGGCCAAACTGTTGTCAAAGAAAAACTTGTAGAGACCTCACGATGAAGCAACTCAAGCCCTTATAGCTCTTACAAGGAAAGGAAAAGTAAGAATACACTTAGAAAAGTTTGATAAGAAGAATATAAGTAAAGCAATTGCTCCAATTTAAGATCAAAATAATAAGGATATGTCAAAGATTAAGTGCTTCAGTTGTCATGATTTTAGGCACCATGCATCTCAGGGTCCTTAGCATAAAAGTAAGAGGAAGCAACATGCATCAATAGCCAATGTTGATGATGATGATAAACACTGACCATAGAAGAATTCAAAGGAATATTTGTTTTCCTCCACGCTTTCAGCCACTATAACCAATAATAGTGGTATTTGGCTAGTGGACAATGCCGCATCTAGGCACATGGCAAGTTTTCAATATTTTGTTAACAATTTGGTAAAGAGGGATTTAACATTGCACGTGGAATTTCGAGATAAAACCAAGTATCCAATGACAGGAGTTGGGATAGAGTCATTTCAATTGGAGTCTAGATATTCTCTTCATGTGAGAGATGTTTTGTTTGCACTAGAATTGAACAAGAAGTTGTTATATGTCTCAGCGTGGAGAATAGATGTTACATAGTTGAATTTCCCATTGGTCAGGTTCTTGTATCACCCAAGGGCTTGAGAATAGACTTAGCAAGAATGATTGGTGTTCAAGAGGCAGGGATGTAATTATTATGATGTCTATCACATGCATTGATACATGAAAGTATCACAGTAGAGTCAATGGACCTACCTAGAGATGTTACTATGACAAGGAAGAGGCCAACATGGCTTCATGACACCTTGTGGGATGCAGAAGGACATGCAACTCTTCAAGATACTTTCAAGGAGAGAAGAAAACTAGAGAGGTGGTCAAGATATATGGCATTTATGAGACACATCATTCATTCTAGGCCTTATAGTTATGAGGAGGAAAAATGACAACATGTTTGGAAGGATGCCATGATGGAGGATTATTAGTCCATCATGACGAATAATGTGTGGGATATAGTTCAGAGACTAGAGGAAAAGTGTGAGCTGACTTGCAATTGGATTTATAAGACCAATAATGCAACATATAACAACATTAAGAAGTAGTAAGTGAGGTTCATGTAAAGAGTGTTCTCCCAAAAAGAGGGAGTGGACTATAATGAGGCATTTTCACGAGTTACAAAGTACACTTTTATTTGTAATATTGTTTATCTTTCTTTTATTATTAGTGAGAGACTACATTAGACAGATGTAAAGATCACATTTCTCAATTGTGTGATAGAGGAGGAAGTGTACATAAAGCAATCTTAGGGCTTTGAGGTGCATGGGAAGGTGTCCATTGTTTAGAAATTAACGAAGGGTTTGCACCAACTCAAGTAGGCACCTACAACATGGTATTCTAGGATTAATGAATACTTGATGTGTTTCGGATTCATGAAGAGTGATGCATATCCTGAAATTTACTTCATGGTTATTAATGGTGATCCTTTGATCTTGGTGTTCTATGTCGATGATTGTTTCCTTACTGGGGTAGAGAGGTCCATTATTGCGCTGAAGAGGGAGCTGGCCTCGAGTTTAAGATAAAGGATATTGGCATGATGCATTATTTCTTGTCATTGGAGGTGTGGCAGAGATAAAATGAGATATGGGAAGTAAACTTCAATTTTTTTTAGGAGATTCAACATGATGGATTGCAAGTCCATGATTACACTTATGATGATAAATATAAAGGATATGAGTCGTTACACTTTAGATTCAGATTTGGTGAAACCCACAATGTAAGGTTAGTTGATCGGATCCTTATGTACCTAGTTAACACCACGTTGGATGTTTTATTCTTAGTAAACACCTTGAGCTTGTATATGGTTGAGTCAAGGAATGTACATTAAGTTGCAGTAAGGCATGTGTTAAGTTACATAACTGGTATAGTTAGATATGGTTTGAGATATGAATCAGGTGGTGAAGTGAGGTTGAAGGGATATACTAATTCAAATAGGGTTATGAGTGGAGAGGATGGATATAGCATCTTGAGGTGCTACTTTAGCTTGGGATCAACTATGCCTTACTAGTTTAGTATGAAGCATACTTCTGTCACTCTTAGTGAAATAGAGACAAAGTATATCATAACTAGTGCTACAAGTTAGGAAGTACTATGGCTTTAGAAGCTGCTTGCAGGAATATTTTATTCAAAGTTAGAGATGATCTTTGTACATTGTGATAATCAAATTTTTATTAAGGTTTCAAGGAATCTAGTATTTCATGATGGGTCGAAGAAAATTGACATCTCACTTCATCTGAGACATGGTGTAGAAGGGAGAAGTGAAGCTCTAGTACATATCCATGGATGAGAAGTTTGCGGGAATTCTGATAAAGCCTTTGCCTAAAGAGATTTTTGTATACTTTAAAGACAAGCTTGGCGTGATGTACAATGTCTCCTTCTTATAGAGGGGATGTTGATGTTTATGCAAGATTAGGTAGATATTCTCCCATTGGTTCATGTTGATTGGACCAGTGTAAGAATTCTACATTCAACCACGTATCCATGCTAATTTAGCTAGGATTGAATCTCCAAGGGAAACTGCAACATAGGGAAGACATATTCCATTGGAGCCATGTTGATTTAGAATCCATAGGGTCATGATGATTTGACAAGGGAAGAATGAAACATTCACCCAAACAAGGCATGCTGATTTAGGTGGGTCGTGTTGATTTGGACAAGGGTAGATGTCTCAAGGGAAAAATTTCTCCTACGAAGCCATGTTTATTTAGGCAAGTCATGTTGATTTGACCACGGGAGATTAATACATTTACCCATGGAGCTATGCAGATTTGGCTAGGGGTAAATGGCCAAAGTTACTCACATTTACTTCCTTGGCATGGAGTGATCTATATAAATACAATTCCATGTGAGGAGACACTACATTAATATTGCAAGCTCATGAAATTTCCTAGTGGAGGAAAAATGTTAGCTTAGGAGAATGCCTTCCTCACTGAGAGGTAGTGTTGATTTTTTTTGTAAGATTGAGAGGTATTCTGCTATCACTAAAGGGTCTCCAAGTCGGCCCTAGATAAATTTTTATTTCATTGAGACAAGTCAACAAAGGAAAAGTCAATTTGACCATCTAGTGAATGATGTATCCATTGGGTTGTCACACCCCTTTGACATGTATAAATAAACTATGTGATTTCTCATTTGAACAACAAGCATTGGATAGTGTATGATTTGGTCATTCTTTCATTATCTGTTGGGAAACTTAATTGGAATCCAAATTCACTAGAGGATCATAATGAAACCCAAAAGTTTTGTGTTGAGAGCCATGGGTCCTTGGAAAGTCACGTGGCATCATTTCATCATGGGAACCATTAGCACCCTAGAATTATACCCTACATTTTTCATGGGATGATCAACATTGATCAACATGCCCCGTTTGACTTAGCAGGGATCACATGGCTTGGCAATTCATTCACGAACTAGATCGGGCTTTTCTAACCTTTGTAGACAAATGGGGGCATGTACCATCTTCAATGCCCTCAACGTTGGAGTAGAGACAAATATTTAGACATTGGAGATCCACGAGACCTAGTCTTTTCCCAAAACCATATTTCGGGGTTCACAACATGATATTCACTTAGACATAGGGGAAGATCCCTCCATCATGATTTTAGAGGCCCTCTACATCACACATGGCACGACTTGGATTTAACACCATTCGCTTGAAGTCCTACACATGCATGGAAACAAATTTCTGAGCCTCCTTTATGAGATTGGTCATTTATTCACATTGGTTACTAGGTCAATTTGTGACCTAGAGGTGTTTCTTTCCAAACACTTCATGATTTCAGGGCCTTCTAGGCATAATAAACATGTTAGGACTCATATATGTTGGAGAGATGTCATTTCATCTCTCATCACCACTCAACTTGGGATTTTTAGCCTCCTTAAAGAGACTCACACTTCTTGTTCTCTTTGATTATTATATCATTAGATGCATTTTCACATTTGGAGGCGAATTTTGGATATATTTTGGAGCTATTTATTGGCATAATGCATGTCTTTACTGCATAATTTTCTTGTAAGTACTTCTAATTATTGAATGATCTATTTCCTATGTCTAATATATGGAAATATTGATTCTACGTGATGATAAAATTTTGCCCTTATTTCTTGAAAACCTTTTATTTGATTATCTAGATTAATTTTACATGCATTACTCATACATGAAATTGTAAGAATTATCCTAGTGCTGAAACTCTTAGAGCCTCTTCTCATAAAGATCCATTATTCCTAGAGGTGGGTATATGCTCTAAGGGCATCAAATTTCAGCCTCCCTAAGAAGAAATTTGCACTATATTTAACATCTTTAACTTCGTATACCCAAGGGATAAGGCAATAGTCCAAGTCATTGTTCATCAATAACATTTTTCTTCCATCTTTTCTTCTTGTGAAATTTTGGTTCTTTCAAGGCTAGAGGAGGAACTAGGGCTTAGATAAAAATTCTAGGGGAAGGGTTTTTTATGATTTGAGAGCCTAAAATCTAAGTCGACTTGGTTTTTCAAGAATCCTATCAGCTTAGTGGGCATACACTCATGTTTCATCCATATCTTCTTTTTCCCTAGGTGTTTCCCTTAAGAGGGAAAGTCTAGTTTTACTTCTGTCAACTTAAAGACTTATTTGAAGGTTTCATGAGCCTTGGCTTCGCTGATTTCATTGGAAAGGAACCTTTTCTCTTTGGGATTTTACCTTTCGAACTCCCATTATCATTAAATACATTAAACCCTAGTTTTTTCACCCCCCATTTTCTAGGTCTTTTCATAGAGAGCAAATTTCCTTGTTGGATACGTTCAACTTATATTTTGTGTCTCTCCTGAATGAGCCCTAGGGAGATATTAGTATACCTTACTTATAGCTTATCTATTTTATAATTGATATCTACCATTCTTACCAAGACTCCTACAATGGGTAATAATCCATAATGAGCAAGGGGTATTTGTTGAGGTGACATTGGGTCTCTACCCCATTCTTGCCCCATCTTGTAGTCTATAGCTTGCAAGGTTTCCCTCTCTAAGACATAGTATATTTGGTGGAAATAGGCTCCAATAAAGGATAATCAAGTGCATCCAAGAAAAAAGGGAAGCTTCCAAGAAGGGGAAGAATTAGTGGAAAGGGGGTGAGGACAAAGATCCAACAACCAAAAAACAACAGTGTAAATATCCAAGGAACCAATCCAACCATTGTAAAAATGATAGTCATAGGAAGGATAAGTGATGAAAGTTGAATCTAAAACAAAACCCAAAGAACAGAAAGAAATATACTAAGAAGAAAAATACCCCCACATATTTGAGTAATCAGGTGGAAATTGGGTGATATGCAAATGGGAAGATTATTTGAACATCTATGCAAGAGGAGGTGAATAACTGTAGGCTTCTGAAACAGGAAGAGAATGAAAGAACCTCAATATTCAATATTAAGATATATGTTAAGGATAAAATATTGATACTTTGTTTGAATCAATATCATAGGTGAATATTGTTGTAGCACAATTGGTCAAAATAATAGTAGGCACAGAATGAAAGAACCTCAATCTTCAATATTAAGATATATGTTAAGGATAAAATATTGATACTTTGTTTGAATCAATATCATAGGTGAATATTGTTGTAGCACAATTGGTCAAAATAATAGTAGGCTTCTGAAATCGGAAAAGAATGAAAGAACATAAATCTTCCATATTAAGATATATGTTAAGGAGACAAATATTAATTCTTTGTTTAAATCAATATCACAGATGAAAATTGTTGTACCAGAATAGATTAATATAACATAAAACAAATCCAATATATAAAATAAACAAATACTTTTTTATTATTAAATGACTCAAAACAAATGCAACATTTAGAATAAATAAATATTTTGTTATTATCTACTGAATAAATGAATGCCTGATTACAACCTCTCATGACAGTGTGCCTAAATAAGGTGAATTAAATTTTACCCTAACATTAATTAAATGCATCAAGCATGAATTTAGTTTCGTCCACCCATGTTCAAATCCTATAAGAATGGCATTCACCCTAATATTATGGAAAACATGAGTTTAGTTGCATCAAGCATGAATTTAGTTTCGTCCACCAATTTAAATTCGTCCACCCATGTTCAAATCCTATAAGAATGGCATTCACCCTAATATTATGGAAAACATGAGTTTAGTCCCATCGACCCATGTTCAAATCCTGTAGGAGTGACATTTACTGTACTGTGTCGGAAACTTGTTCATATAGAAAACCGATGCAGAACCCCAAGTGTTCAAGGGCTAAAGGGCAATTCAGTAGTGGAAATCTAGCATCGAGGGCTAAAGACACTCCAAGAGTTAAGAAATGAAAAAGATGAAGAACGCTGCATGGGCAATTTGAACGCAAAAAGCTGCCATGTTCAGTATCAAACCCTACATTTTCCGTATTTTGTTATGTTTTATAATTTGTTTCATTTCAGTACTTCGCAGTTCATCAATTTTTTTACGTTGCTATCTATGTCCTTCGTTGTGCTGCGTTTTGGTTGCCACATTGTTCGAGAATTTTTTTATTGTATCATCATTGAAAATTTTGGATGTCCTAATATTGTGTTACCTGCTTTTGTTAATTTTATTTTCCCTGCTTTTGTTACAGTGTGGAGTGATCAACCTGCCAACGCAGATATTGGTGCTATCAAACTTTGACAGACCAGGCCAACTGACGGGCATGATTTTCCCAAGGGTATGTTGGAATTTTAAGATATGCAGTGCGAATCTGATTTCCTTTCCACAATAAAAATGACACTTTCTGACTTTTAGGATTCTGTTGCTGTCACGCCACAGTTGCCAACTCATCCGCATCTTCAATTGCCAGCTCAGAGCAGACCACAGCTTACGGAAAGTGGCAACCAACAGCTACAAGAAATGCCTTCAGCAACCTGTCAATTTTCAACTCAGCTACAACACCAGCAGCAAAATCTACAGCCACGACTAATGCCTCTAGCAACTGGACAAGCTTTCCCCCCTTGTCAATCACAGTCACAAACACTGCCCTTTGCAACTGGGGAACCATTTCTCCCATCTCAATTTTCAAATGAAACCATACCGCCACCTATATCACATGGCCGGCAACAACAACAGCCACAAGCAATGCCTTCAGGATTTAGGTCAGCATTTCCCCCATCTCAATTTCCGAATCAAACTGTACCACTGTCAATGTTACTTGGCCAGCAACAGCCAGAAGGAATGCCTTCAGCAATGGGACAAGCATTCCCCCACCAATCCCAAGGTCAAGATCCTGGTTACCAAAGTTAAGGAAATAATGTACTTTGATTATCATGATATCAAAAGATAGGCCGTAGGATATTGGCCTTTTTCTTTAATAAACATATAATTTATGCTAGTAGTACGAAGCTTCGAAACTCTCATATGGCTTTGGAGCTTTTGTCGTGGATGTTTAAAAGATGTTTTATTCATTTGAATCCTTGTATGTGTGTTTTTCTGAAAGCATTACATTACTGTTATTGAACATGTGTGTTTTTCTCAAAGCATTACATTATTGTTATTCATTATTGTTATTCATTTAATAGTTGAATAATTTTTTTTGGATGCTTCTTTTAAAGATATTTTATTTTTTAAGAGGTTTGTTTTTGCTTACTAATTTGATATTTTTGTTATATTATTATTTCTTTTAAAATAATTGGATTTTATTTGATATTTTCTTTTCAACATATTCTCTTAAATTAAAAATGCTAAATGACTATGAACAATCCA
>APFE031469095.1:149128-163176 GCA_000404065.3 Pinus taeda | reverse complement strand
CACACATAACACAAGATATATCCAGGGGAAAGCACCAGCATAAAACCCCAACCATGTATTATCAATCAAGTGTAGATCGTCAACAACATACAAAAAGAATCAGCTCAATAGCTATACTGCTCTCTCTGTAATTAGAAGATCTTGATGATCTTCAATCAGAAGATGAAAATCCTGGACTACCTAGGCCTCATTATATAGGTTGAAAATTGACCTAATCATACCTGTTGTCACCTCAGGTTCACCTACGTAGTCATAGAAGAAAATAGATTTCTTCCTCATGCAAGGAATACTTATTAGAAATATCCTAGCACCTGGTAGTACCTTGTCCCTCATTTGATCTCAACTGCGTCTCTGATAGAACTGACATGCAACAGTTATCCATGAGTGAATCCTCAGTTATCTAACATTATAGTTGTCACATGCATGCGAGCATTAACAAACTATATTTTATTATTTTAACAACTTATTAAAATAATCTAACTGGACTTGAATAGTTAGAACTAAGTCAACTGATTCTCTCATTATAGAACTCATACGCATTCCCTCAATCAGTGGAGGAAATTAAGGATAAATTCCTCAATCAATGGGACAACTCATGTGCATGCTCACAAAGAATTCAAATTCGAATTTCCTTAACTAATTAACTCAACTGAATTAATTAATTAATATTTCCAACTGTTGTTAAGACCAAAATTAATTTTACTTCCTATAGATAGACTAGGGACTATTATAAATAGGAAGGGACCCAGAAATGCTATTTTTATAACTTTCTATTTTTAGCAGTTTCACCTCTCACCCAATGTGGCCAATGACCTCACTGGCCAAACTGCTATTTTAGCAGGCTTATTTTTAACACATTCTAAATTTAGCATTTCTTGTTGCACACTTTTCAATAGAATGATCCAGGTGGAAGTTGGTGGTCACCCACCTATCCCACTTGGACCCCCACAACTGTCTCTTTTAGAGTTTCAGTTTCCTTAATTGTAGCACAATTTACTATTTTTGGCAATTTTTCGGGTCCTGAAGTTCTGAAGCCGTTTTGAGGCCTTAAACGACGTTTTTAGGGAAAACTGGGAGCGACAAGAGAAATTGTCCAATTTTGCTGACCCAAAAGTTGTAGTCGGGTAGATCTTTCCAAGGAGGCATTATGCGCGTCAAACAGAGATCGTATGCCAAAGTTACGACCCCTAGAAGTTGATGTACCATTTTACCCAAACGGGGCCCATACTTTTGTGCATCATCTCCTAGGGTTAGGTATTTGGATGTTTAGTGTTTTCCATTGTTTCTCAACAATAAATAGGCCTTCAAACCTCATTTTAACACAGTTCAGAGGCATGTAGCTGCCACATCTCTTCTCAGAGATAAGCTAGCATCACCCGAGCTAGTTTATTTCCATTTCTGTTTGTAAGCATATTTCAGTATTTTTACATTAATGAAATGAAATATTATTTATGTTGCATCTTTGTATTTGTGGTTATGTTTGTAATTTGTTGTGTTCCTTAATAAATTCGGATCAGTGGTATCAGAGCAGTCTTCTCTTTCTCTGTTTTTCTTTGCATGTCCCCAACGAGGTCAGGATATAAGGAGTTGGGGCTTGAAATGGTCGAACCTTTGCAAGACCAGCCTCGCAAATCTCGACGGCCTCCCATGGAAGTTGAAAAGAAAGACGAGGGGGTAGGAGATCCTATCAAAATCTTGCTCGAAGAAGCCCTCGAGCGACAAAGGAACGTGGTGATGGACAACTTTTCCGATATCCTTCAGCGGCTACCCAGGGGAAATGCATCTAGCAACTACTCTGCAAATGCCACACCCTTTAAGGTACAAGTTAACTTTGACATTCCCATATTTGAGGGTCAGATAGATGAAGATGTCATAGATAAATGGTTAAATCTGCTAGAAGGGTATTTTTCTGTTCATGATTTTTCCAGCCGGGAAAAGATTAATTTCGTTCTTCTCAAAGTCGCCCCCCCATGTTAAGGACTGGTGGGAAACCTGCTGCGAGTAGAAGGATGAAAGTACGGCCTCACTGTTTTCAACCGCACCCACTTGGAAAATTTCGGGATGCCATCAAGGAGCAGTACTACCCTAGCGGAAGCTAGGAGAATCAATACATTAAGTGGACCACGCTATGGTAGGGAAGGGACCAAGATGTGCCAGAGTTTACCAATATTTTTCATACCCTTCGTACAAAGTTGGGTATCAAGGATTTTGAGCAGTATTCAGTACTCATATACCATGGCTTCCTACACAGGTACATCCAGGATGAGATGGAATTCCTAGACATCTCCTCGCTCGGCATGCATACAGATACGTTGTCAAGATCGAGAAGAAGTTAAAACAAAAGAAGAGAGACTTTGGATCTTCGAATCCGAAGAACAAAGGACAAAGCCAAGGCGGGGTGACCCAAGACAACCCGTCAAATGCAAGAAAAGAGCAACACCATGAAGTCAAAGAAGGACATAAGAAAGTGGTGTGAGTTCCACAAGAGCCCCACTCACAACACAAGTGAGTGTTGGGCCATGCAGTGGTTGGTGGCCAAGTTGAAGGCTTTAGAATTAGATGCATGTTCCGACCCTGAGTCAGAACTGGACAAGAGGAATGACAAAGGGAAGCAGATCATTGATGTGGAGCCCAACACCACTGTTGCCACAACTAAGATCCAAAAGAATGAACCCGAAGATCCAGAGGAGGGGCAGCGTCTTTTCCACTCACAGATTTGGGTGAAGGGTTTGCCATTGCAATTCATTGTTGACAGTGGGAGCTAAAAGAACCTCATTTTAGAAGAGGTCATGAAGCGACTGGGACTACCGACCATACCACACCCGCAACCGTACAACATCGGGTGGCTTCACAGAGGAAGAGATCTCCAAGTCCACCAGCAGTGTCGGCTTCCCTACAGCATCAAGCCCTTCATAGATGAGCTATTGTGTGAAGTTTCACCTCTTGATGTTTGTGATGTATTATTAGGCCAACTATACTTGTGGAAGCAACATGTTGTGTATGATTCAAGGCCTCGCATTGTTATTATTTCTTTGAGTGATACATTATACAGGATACCAGAGGTAGCCCCACCTATCGCCACTTCTTTGATCTCTGCTAAGAAAGGTAGTAAGATCATCTCCTAGACTAGGAAATTTATCTTCTTTCTGGTTCACTCTCAAAGTAAGGCGAAGATTGTAGCCACATCCACGGCCCCCGGGAAGGGTTCCTCCATGCAGCAGAAGTAGGTGGATACTATTAGTGCCTAGATTTACCTCAGGCTGAAAAGGTAGGATCCAGGGCCAACATCAAACCACGATCAGCCTGGTAGCTAGCCCTACCATCTCAGGAGAGGGCTCTCTTTGGGTCGATCTCAGCAAATTATATTCACTAAAGGCTTGAGATGGCTGATTTAGCTACTAATCTTAGGCTAGGTATATGTGTGCAAGAGGTTGATTGAATGAATTGATGATTTGTTGGCTCTAATGGGAGGAATATTTTGGGTGCAGGGAATGAGGCTCAGTCTTGCAGGGATCTCGATGGGGCAAGGTAGGCAACTGAATTTGGCACTCTAAATCAAGTGAGATGGATGGATCAGATAGAGGAGGAGTTGAAGAGGGCAAGGGAAGCCATGGATCCTCTCCAAACAGTGGAAAACATCAAAAACAAAAGCAAACTTCAACTAGAGCACTGCAATTTCAATGTATTCTACTTACACTCTTATTTGATTTAGCTGAGAAGACATAAGAGAGAAAATGATATACATAACACATGAATAAATTCACAAGTAAATAAGAAAGCAGTGTACCAAAACAAAAGCCACAGGGATCCCAAAGAGTACTACAAATCCTGGTCTCAATTCCTTAGCCAAAACACTAATATGAATGTACAATGAAGCTTCTTACTTTCTCAAGAGTCCAACCATGCTAATGACTAAGAAAACACATAATATAGACAAAGCATAGCTCATCCTAGCCTCTAGGGGTCAAGCTCACATGTTTAGGATCTGATCCAACTGATTCTAAACTAAGAACTAGAAATCAAGCAATGAAACAGCATGCCTCTATAAACAAGGGCACTGATTCATTCAGTTTCAAACAACTTTTTAACTGATGAATCTACCTAACCAAGTGAAAATTTGACATATTTACATCATTATCCATCCATGTACATGAAATTACTTCACAAATTTTCCATTAAGGAAGTGAAAAAGTCAAACTGGGCGAAAAAGAGAGTAATACTTGGTCAAACTGGCAAAATTTCCTCTATGCGCCGCGCCTGATTCTCTATGCCTAGCACCTGTTTGGACCCACTTGTGGAGGCCTTCCCGGTGTCCAAATTGGATCCACGTGTGCTTGTTAGAAAGGTCTGCCTATCTACTTTCCAACCCAAGTGGAATTTGTCAATTTGGGCTCAATTTTCCCCTCCAAAATTCAGTTCTCCCAACACTACTTCCTGTGTGTCAAAATAGGGGCAGTAAGGTCATTTTTTGAGTGTTTTTGACCTTTTTGAGGGCTCAAAACCTGCCCAAATTTCTTGGCCATAGGTAGGCAAGCATAATTGTTCATGCCAAATCCAAAAATGCTAAGTTTTTGTGATTTGGAGGCTCCTAGCAAAAGCGAGCGCCACGTGGTGCGGCGCATAGGGCAGAAAACTCTGTTTTTTGTGCCAAAAATTTCAAAAATGCAAAAAGTGCCCCAAATTTTTTGAAATTTGGGCTGAGTCTTCTCCATTAAGACCTATGTTGGGCCAAGGAAGCCTCAGCCAATATCTGAAGTCTATCATGCTCCTTTCGCCTCTTTGATGCCTTCTTCAATTTTGCCTTTAAGCTCCTGATTCTTGCCTTGCAAACTTTGTTCCTAGCCATGTAATGAAAAGCCATGTGTCTCAGCAAGTTTTTCTCTTTGTTGGCCTTTTCCACCAATCTCTCTAAGTGGACATTGGCTTTTTCAAGCCACGACTCTCGATCGGCGTTGATTTTTTGCTCAAGTGAAGTGAACTCCACCCTCCTCCTTTGGACAACTTGGCGATTCTCCCGAATGTTTTGTAACTCCATGATCGCTTGCTGATCTTCAAGTTGCTTATTCCTTTACTCTAAATATTTTATGATCCACTCAGCCCTCTCCAATTTGAGGGACAAGGCTTTGATGTCCGCTTGCTGCTCTTGGATGGTTTCTTTGAGATTTGCACTTTGCGGGCCCACATCTGTATCATCACCCTCAATGAGAATGAAATAGGTCTCTCGCTCGCCTGAAGGCCCCTCATCCTGCAATGGCCTCTTGGCTTTGTCCTGAACCTGTTGTGCTGATGATGGAAGTGAGACCCATTCCATCCCAGGTGGAGATAATACTCGCTTTGCTGCTGCAAACAATTGCCTAGTGCCCTTCTGGTAAGTAATAAATACTGGCATACTAGCGGCCTGTGTCTCATGACCCTCATGCTAATAAGAAGGTCCACCTGTCTCATGCAAAACCTCTGTAGGTGAGTCACTATGTGTCTCGTCTTCATAATCATATGAAGGATCAAATGGCATCTCTGCTAGTGGATAAACTATCTTGGAGCTGCCTTGATGAAAAATAGGTGATTTTGTGAGGTGTTTTGACTTTTTCCACCAAGGGAAATAGTGATATGAGGGATTGTGGAGGAAGAAAACAATGAGGGATTTAGGGACTGTTGGGGTAGGTTTTAGTTAAGAGAACAGGGAATTAGGGAGTAATTTGGGAGCTTTTGGTATAGGACTAGGGTTTGGGAGTTTGGGAAATGGGAATTAGGGTAGGAATAGATGATGTTTTAGGAATGTTTGAGGTAGGTAATAGGGGAATCAGGGGAAAATGGAGTAAGGGAGTGGTAAGGTGAGAGAATGACTTGGCAGCCAAATAATTGATACAAACCCTAGCACTGTTTTCTTTGGAGAGAGAGGTAGGGTTTGATTTTCTTAGCCAACCACCGTAAGACAACCACCATAAAACAACCACCAAACTTGGATGAAAAGTAGTGATAAAGGCTTAACCTACTTGCACAAGTGAAGATCCAAGCTTAGTGGGCGATTTTGGAGCAAGTTGTTGAAGATTTCGGGCTTGCCAGCTCTATGCGCCACGCATCAAACCCAACGTGCCACGCCAGCCATGTGTGCCGCGCCCGTGTAATTTAGCACTGGAAATCATATCCCAATGCACCGTGCCAGTCATTTGTGCCGTGCCCGTGTAATTTAGCACTGGAAATCGCAGCCCAATGCGCCGCGCCAGTGGCCCAATGCGTCGCGCCCAAACCCATTGCATAATGCTTTTTGCAGGAGACTTTTGGAGGCCTTCCCGGTGTCCCAATTGGGCGCAAGATAGCTCGTGGGAAAGGATATTGAGTCTACTTTACCACCCAACTAGAATTTTTCAATTTGGAGTTCATTTGCCCTGTCAAAAATAAAATCTCCCAAGACTGGTCAAAATGTGCCAAATGAGGTTGCCTAAAGGTAAAGTGTTGTTGCAGTCAACTTTTGAAAGACTTACTCAACCCCAAATTGAGCTCATGATAGCTCATTGGAAATATATTTGTGTCTATTTATCATGTGAACCATCAACCAAGTCATTTGGCCAACCAAGCTAGGAGAACACTTGATTTTCCCAAGGTCACTTCAGAGGTGCATCAATTCACCCGGTGCAACTGTATTTTTGACATTTCTCTAAAACCATGACACCTGTGTAAAACGTGAAGGAGTTTGTTCTTCCTTGGAATATTTTGGACAAAAAAATCTCTTAGTTTTCCAAAATTCATCTTTTCTTGCTCAGAAACATCATTGGAGTAAAACCTATCCCGATGTGTGAAACAGGAGATTTGTCGAAATAAAGCGAAATGAAGGGGATAAGGGGTTTCTAAATTCTCGAGAAAATTTTTGGAAGGAGGGAAGGACGTTAGGAAGCATGGGAAAGTGGAATTTTAAATATTGAGTGAGGGTAAGGGGTCCAAAAGGGAAAAACACATGCATAGTCTAGAAAATTGTCAAGTTGTAGCAAGAAACTAGGGTTTGTGCAAAAATGAGGAATTTGAGGGATCTCAGTAATGGGAAGTGTTTAATAAGGTACATTAAGGATAGGGGAAGGTGTATGAACATTAGGATACAATTTTTGCTGATGATTTGACCATCCAAGAGAAATTACCTTCAAAACCCTAGGAGAGGGAAATGGACCTTACCTAGGCACAACTAAAGCATGAACAAGGTGTAAAATGACCCATTGGAGCTTGACATGATGACGAAAACCCTCTGAATGATGGTACACTCAAACAAATGGTGACATGGACAGACATTTGGACAACTTTGAAAGGAGTAAAATCAAACGCTAGAACTAATACCTAGTGACCAAATTTTGCTTGAAGACTCACTGAAATGACAAAATTTGACCTTGACACCTAAAAATTATTTTGTAACAGAATGTTTGATCACTGGAGGAAGGCTACAAAGACTGACACTAACATTGGCTCCAATGGGGATGGTAGCTCCTTGGAGGTGCCAAGAACGATAGATCTTTGGGAGAGCAGACAAGTGCCTTCTCCATTGGGCAATGGAGTCAAAATCTCAAACTGATGCATGACTGAAAACTGACGACTTGATGACACAAACTGACTCTCACTCAACTAAGAACTGACTGACACTTAAACACAACCAACAATCTGGAAATGATGCTCAAAATAGAGCTTATTCATCAAAACCTACTCTAACAGTTTCATTCATCACCTAATCAAGTGAAATGAAACAACCAATGCAACCAAGTAAGCATTATGGCTGCTGTTTCCATTCTCCGCAAGTGCTTGCTTATGAACAACAAGAGAGAACTACTGAAAGGCAACTCCCATGAAAACTTGTGAACAAATCCTTTGAGTACTATGGATTCTCTATCCGCCTCCAAAAACGCTGCATAAGAATCTCGAAAATTCATGCACATTGGGACTTAGCTCATCCAATGGATTACTCCTCTTCTCTTCATACCATGAATGCAAACTTTGATCTGAGCTTTGTGACGAGACTCCTGCTGAAAATGACAAAGAAATCGACTGTCGGATCAAGTTTGTATCAATACTTTTCTCAAGCTCACATGTAATCAATGGAGAAGGACTTTGATTGCAGACATCATCCAACACATAAGCTATTGGATCGTGAAAAACTTGAAAAGACTGTTGCAACCCATTTTCTATTGGTTCTGATGAGATTGCATGACTTTCTATAGGCTGCTCATTTGAAGATATACTATGCAAATTTCCCTTCAAAAACTGAAATGATTCAAAACAAAATGGTACAGAATCATCTTGTATCATTTGATCGTATGTGCCAGCTTCCAAGTCTTCATCTGCGACTTGACAATCAATGGCATTCGGGGGCTGCAAATCTGGATATGAGAAGTCTTGAACAAGGTTTTCATTGCCCTCAAGATTGTCCAAATCAAGACTTGTCGACAGTTGATTTCTGATTGCATGAAAGTTGTCTCTGATGAACTGAAATGAAGCAAAACAAAAAGGCAAAGACCCCTCACTTAGTTCAAAATTTGCTACACTTTCCTCATCACTGTCATAGCTGATATGCATCGGCTGATCACTGTATTCGAGCTGCTAAAAATGAACTTCCTCCTCCCACAAACTAGCTGCTGATTTTTCTACAAGATTAGTTTTTGTTTGGAGAACATAATCGTCGTCATACTAATCAAACTTAGGCAAATCATCAATATAAAACACATCATCAAGCATACATGTCATATCAACAGATTTCTCTTCTCCAAGATGATCTACAAAACAATCATTATCAGACCTATGACAACTGGGATAAGAAAGAAGATGTTTTGGATCAACAACTTGTTCTTCTTCAATCAGCGAGCCATGGGCTTGAACATTATACTCATTCCTTGTAGTGATCTTTTGCATCATCTCTTCCACTGCACTTTCCAAAATGTCAAGCTTTACCTCTAAAGATGTCGATTCCTCTGGATCTATGTTTTTCATATCTTCTTCCTTCAACTTTACCCTTCGGATCAGCAAATGAGCCTCTACATCTACTGCACTGTTCTGCATCTCTTCAAGTGTTGCCAGATTCCTTTCTCTCAGCTGAAACTCCAATTCTGGATCAAAGGCACCCGGGTAGTGCAAGAGAGCGGATCTAGGAGGAGGTCTTATATTAATAGGCATCGAATAATAAACATGGTTAAATCTAGTAGAAAATTGTTGTACTGTCTCTCCTGGTTGTCTTTTCAGCTGGTTATACTCTTCTATAATCAAGAAAGGGTTTTGTCTTACCATCCACCTGTCGAGGAAAACTTTGACGAACTACTGGAAATCTGAGATGCTCACATCAGGCAGGATTTTGAACCAACTCTTGACTTTGCCTTGCAAAGAAAGAGCAAAAAGCCTAATACTGACATCTTCTTCCTCAACTTCAAAAAGGTCAAGAAAGGACTCAAAATTCAATACATGTCTCTCAACAGTGATATTGTCACGTTCACCATCAAATCTTGGTAGATATAGATCATGATTTTTAGGGAAAGCATGGGATATATGAGGTAAAATCAGAGGCTTGTATCGATCTGGAATTTTAAAAGGTATAGGGGTATGTATGGAAGGTATAGAACCAGTCTTGGTCTCTTGAGGTTCATCAGTTTGAAGATGGTCATCACAAGATTCGGGAAAAAGGTCTTGATCAAGCTCAAAGGCATGCAATTCCTTGGTATTCACAAACTTCAAAGGGAAGGAATCAAATGCAGGCCGAGGATCTTTTCTCAAATACAATATACTTTGCAAAGCCTTCTTGACATTCTCAAGAAAAGAGAAGAAATAATTTAGAACAAAGAACAAAAGGTCTTGGATGAAATTCCAACTTGAATACCTGATTTGTCCATATTGTCCTTTCATGTTTTTGCTAGTCGGGTTCATCCTCCAGTGGAGTCTTTGGATCTGTTCTCGAAAATGATTTGGAATCACCATGTGAATTATTTCAGCCTTTCCGGTGTCTGATCGTTGTCCACCATCAACAATCAGATATGAACTTGATACATGTTACTGGGGCAACTAGATGTTCAGTTTATAAACTAGACCGGAGATTGACTAAAGCAGCTTTCATCTGCTTTCGCTAATGTAAAGAAAAAGTGTTTTGAAGGCTACCTGGCTAACTTCAGGCTCTGTCTGTAGTCTACAAAGCCAAACAATGAAAATAAACTTTCTTCCCCAGTACGGTTGCCACTATGTTAGTGCCTAGATTTTACCTCAGGCTGAAAAGGTAGGATCCAGGGTTAACATTAAACCACGCTCAGCCTGGTAGGTAGCCCTACCAGGTCAGGAGAGGGTTCTCTCCGGGTCGATCTCAGCAAATTATATTCACTAAAGGCTTGAGATGATTGATTTAGCTACTGATCTTAGGCTAGGTATATGTGTGCAAGAGGTTGATTGAATGAATTGATGATTTGTTGGCTCTAATGGGAGGAAGATTTTGGGTGCAGGGAATGAGGCTCAGTCTTGCAGGGATCTTGATGGGGCAAGGTAGCCAACTACATTTGGCACTCTAAATCAAGTGAGATGGATGGATCAGACAGAGGAGGAGTTGAAGAGGGCAAGAGAAACCATGGATCCTCTCCAAACAGTGGAAAACATAAAAAACTAAAGCAAACTTCAAGTAGAGCACTGAAATTTCAATGTATTCTACTTACATAAGAAAACACTGTACCAAAACAAAAGCCACAGGGATCCCAAAGAGTACTGTAAATAATGGTCTCAATTCCTTAGCCAAAATACTGATATGAATGTACAATGAAGCTCCTTACTTTCTCAAGAGTCCAACCATGCTAATGACTGAGAAAACACCTAATATAGACAAAGCATACCTCATCCTAGACTATAGGGGTTGATCTCACATGTTTAGGAGGTGATCCAGCTGATTCTAAACTAAGAACTAGAAATCAGGCAATGAAACAACATGCCTCTAAAAACAAGGGCACTGATTCAATCAGTTTCAAACAACTTTTTAACTGATGAATCTACCTAACCAAGTGAAAATTTGACATATTTACATCATGATCCATCCATGTACATGGAATTACATCACAAATTTTCCATTAAGGAAGTGAAAAAGTCAAACAGGCCAAAACTGGGCAAAAAATAGAGTAATACTTGGTCAAACTGGCAAAATTTCCTCTATGCGTCACGCCTGATTCTCTATGCGTAGCGCCTGTTTGGACCCACTTTTGGAGGCCTTCACGGTGTCCAAATTGGCTCCAAGTGTTCTTGTTGGAACGGTCTGCCTGTCTACTTTCCAACCCAAGTGGAATGTTTCAATTTGGGCTCAATTTGTCCCTCCAAAATTTAGTTCTCCCAACACTGCTTCCTGTGTGTCAAAATAGGGGCAGTAAGGTCATTTTTTGAGTGTTTTTGACCTTAATGAGGGCTCAAAACCTACCCAAATTTCTTGGCCATAGGTAGCAAGCATAATTTTTCATGCCAAATCCAATAATTCTGAGTTTTGTGATTTGGAGGCTCCTAGCAAAAGGGAGCGCCACGTGGTGCAGCGCATAGGGCAGAAAACTCTGTTTATTGTGCCAAAAATTTCAAAAATGCAAAAAGTGCCTCAATTTTTTTGAAATTTGGGCTGAGTCTTCTCCATTAAGGCCTATGTTGGGCCAATGAAGCCTCAACCAATATCTGAAGTCTATCATGCTCCTTTCGCCTCTTTGATGCCTTCTTCAATTTTTCCTTTAAGCTCTTGATTCTCGCCTTGCAAACTTTGTTCCTAGCCATGTGTCTCAGCAAGTTTTTCTCTTTGTTGGCCTTTTCCACCAATCTCTCTAAGTGGACATTGGCTTTTTCAAGCCACGACTCTCGATCAGCATTGATTTCTTGCTCAAGTGAAGTGAACTCCGCCCTCCTCCTTTGGGCAGCTTGGCGATTCTCCCGAATGTTTTGTAACTCCATGAATGCTCGCTGATCTTCAAGCTACTTATTCCTTTGCTCTAAATATTTTATGATCCACTCAGCCCTCTCCAAGTTGAGGTACAAGGCTTTGATGTTCGCTTGCTGCTCTTGGATGGTTTCTTTGAGATTTGCACTTTGCGGGCCCACATCTGTATCGTCACCCTCAATGAGAATGAAATCGGTCTCTCGCTCGCCTGAAGGCCCCTCATCCTGCAATGGCCTCTTGGCTTTGTCCTGAACCTGTTGTGATGATGATGGAAGCGAGACCCCTTCCACCCCAGGTGGAGATAATACTCGCTTTGCTTCTGCGAACAACTGCCTAGTGCCCTTCTGGTAAGTGATAAAAATCGGCATACCAGTGGCCTATGTCTCATGACCCTCATGCTGATAAGAAGGTCCACCTGTCTCATGCAAAGCCTCTGTAGGTGAGTCATTGTGTGTCTCCTCTTCATAATCATATGAAGGATCAGATTTCATATCTACTAGTGGATAAACTGTCTTGGAGCTGCCTTGATGAAAAATAGGTGATTTTGTGAGGTGTTTTGACTTTTGCCACCAAGGGAAACAGTGATATGAGGGACTGTGGAGGGAGAAAACAGTGAGGGATTTAGGGACTGTTGGGGTAGGGTTTAGTTAAGAGAACAGGGAATTAGGGAGTAGTTTGGGAGATTTTGGTATAGGACTAGGGTTTGGGAGTTTGGGAAATGGGAATTGGGGTAGGAATAGATGATGTTTTAGGAATGTATGAGTTTAGGGAATAGGGGAATCAGGGGAAAATGGAGTAAGGGAGTGGTAAGGTGAGAGAATGACTTGGCAGCCAAATAATTGATACAAAACTTAGCACTTTTTTCTTTGGAGAGAGAGGTAGGGTTTGATTTTCTTAGCCAACCACCATAAAAAACCACCAAACTTGGATGAAAAGTAGTGATAAAGGCTTAACCTACTTGCACAAGTGAAGATCCAAGCTTAGTGGGCGATTTTGGAGCAAGTTGTTGAAGATTTCGGGCTTGCCAGCTCTATGTGCCACACATAAAACCCAACGTACCATGCCATTCATGTGCGCCGCGCCCGTGTAATTTAGCATTGGAAATCGCAGCCCAATGCGCCGCGCCAGTTGCCCAATGCGCCTCGCCCAAACCCAATGCGTTGCACTTTTTGCAGGAGACTTTTGGAGGCCTTCCCGGTGTCCAAATTGGGCATAGGATAGCTCGTTGGAAATGGTATTGAGTCTAATTTCCAACCCAACTATAATTTTGCAATTTGGAGTTCATTTTCCCTATCAAAAATCAAATCTCCCAAGACTGGTCAAAATGTGCCAAATGAGGCTGCCTAAAGGTAGAGTGTTGTTGCAGTCAACGTTTGAAAGACTTCCTCAACCCCAAATTGAGGTCATGATAGCTCATTGGAAAGCTCTTTGTGTTTAGTTATCATTTGACCCATCAAGCAAGTCATTTGGCCAACAAAGCTAGGAGAAAACTTGATTTTCCGAAGGTCACTTCAGAGGTGCATCAATTCTCCCGGGGCAACTGTATTTTTGACATTTCTCTAAAACCATGAAACCTGTGTAAAAATTGAAGGAGTTTTTTCTTCCTTGGCATATTGTGGACAAAAAATCTCTCAGTTTTCCAAAATTCATCTTTTCTTGCTTAGAAACATCATTGGAGTAAAACCTATCCCGATGTGTGAAACAGGGGATTTGTCGAAATGAAGCTAAATGAAGGGGATAAGGGGCTTCTAAATTCTTGAGAAAATTTTGGAAGTAGGGAAGGATGTTAGGAAGCAGGGGAAAGTGGAATTTCAAATACTGAGTGAGGGGAAGGGGTCCAAAAGGGCAAAACACAGGCCTAGTCTAGAAAATTGTCAAGTTGTAGCAAGAAACTAGGGTTTGTGCAAAAATGAGGAATTTGAGGGATCTCAATGATGGGAAGTGTTTAATAAGGTACATTAAGGATAGGGGAAGGTGTATAAACATCAGGATCCAAGAGAAATTACCTTCAAAACCCTAGGAGAGAGAAATGGACCTTACCTAGGCACAACTGAAGCATGAACAAGGTGTAAAATGACCCATTGGAACTTGACATGATGATGACAACCCTCTGAATGATGGTACACTCAGCTGAATGGTGACATGGACC
>APFE031469095.1:132366-149108 GCA_000404065.3 Pinus taeda | reverse complement strand
CTAGACCTAATATCTAGTGACCAAATTTTGCTTGAAGACTCACTGAAATGACAAAATTTGACCTTGACACCTTAAAATCACTTTGTAAGAGAATGTTTGATCACTGGAGGAAGGCTACAAAGACTGACACTAACAGATACGAGTGTGAAAGAATACAGGGATATCTTCTCCTAACCCAGAGGGGTACCATTTCACTGTCAGGTCAAGCATTCGTTTAATATGACTCCCGGAGCACCTCTACCCAACGGTCCGATATATCGCCGCTCCATTGTGAAAAATTCCAAGTACAAGCAACGACATGATCAGAATTGGGTGCCACATAAGTTATAGGTGGGCGACAAAGTCTGGTTGCATTTGCAGAAATAAATCCTTACAAGAGCCCATCAGAAGCTCAGACCACTCTGATATGGTCCTTACAACATTACCAAGGCTGTGGGAAATAATGCTTTGGAGCACAACATTCGCCCATTCCTTGGCTTGCATCAATTGTTCCATGTGGACTGCCCTCGACCATGCTTCCCACCTTTACTGGACACATCATAGATTGCAGAACAGCTCACCAAGGACCAAGTTTAGCAGAACTTTCCCCATCTCATGGAGGCACTCAACGCAATGGGGACCATTGCTTCCTAAGGGTGGAGGAATGATCCAGGTGGATGTTGGTGGCTACCCACCTATCCCACTTGGACCCCCACAACTGCCTCTTTCATTTTTTCAGTTTCCTTAATTGTAGAACAATTTACTTTTTTTGGTAGTTTTTTTGGTACTGAACTTCCGGAGACGTTTTGAGGCCTTAAATGACATTTTTTGGGAAAATCGAGAGAAACATGGGTTGTAGACTAATGTAGCTCACTCAAAATTTGCAGTTGAGTAGATCTTTCTAACGAGGTATTGTGCACGTGAAACGAAGATTGTATGCCAAAGTTACAACCTCGTGAAGTTGATGTACCAATTTACCCAAACCGAGCCCATAGTTTGGCGCTTCATCTCCTAGGGTTAGGTTTTTGTATGTTTAGGGTTTTCCATTGTTTCTCAACAATAAATAGGCCTTCGAGCCTCATTGTAACACAGTTCAGAGCCATGTAGCTACCACATCTCTTCTTGGAGATAAGCTAGCATTGCCCGGGCTAGTTTATTTCCTTTTCTGTTTGTAAGCATATTTCATCATTTTTACATTAATGAAATGAAATATTATTTTTGTTGCATCTCTGTGTTTATGGTTATGTTTGTAATTTGTTGTGTTCCTTCATAAATTCGGATCAGTGGTATCAGAGCGGTCTACTCTTTCTCTGTTTTTCTTTGCATGTCCCCAACGAGATCAGGATATAAGGAGTTAGGGCTTGAACTGGTCGAACCTTTGCAAGACTAGCCTCACAAATCTCGACGGCCTCCCATGGCGGATGAAAAGAAAGATGAGGGGGCAGGAGATCCTATCAAAATCTTGCTTGAAGAAGCCCTCGAGCGACAAAGGAACGCGATGATGGAAGATGTTTTGTTGGGATTGTAGATGTTCCATTAGTGCATTGAAGTGTCGAGTATCCAACACTAGTGGAAGAGCTGGGGCAAAATTTTACACTTTGTGAGGCATCTGACCATCCAGCCCAACTTAAAAACAGCCATGACAGCTGCAAGACTTATCAACAAACCCTTGCATGGGCGTACTAACCACTTTTGACAAATTGAACCCTAGTGGGGGTTGTAGCATTAGCCTGCTTTCAACGACCTCGTTGACCTCTCATGGGTTTTGTCAAATGTTAGAAACAAATGCTTAAGCTAATAGATTATAAGTAGTAATAATAATAGTAAATAGTGGTCCATATAGAAAGAAGAGATGGAAACACCTGTGACCACAAGAACAATAAGAGAAACACATTGCTTCTGCATATATCATAATTTAAATTTAGCTATTTTTAGTTAGTAAAGTGTCAAGGGCAAAAAATTTCCAAACACGTGAAAATAAATCAACAATTTACTTTAGGGATTAAGTTATTACCAATTGGTAAAGTAATTGTTATTTCATGGGAGAATTGCAAGGTTCAAGTCTCTCGCGCATTGGCCACCTTCGAGAAATCAAACCTTACTGGGGTTTGTAGCATCACCCTGCTTTAACTGAACTGGTTGACCTCTCATGGGTTTTGCCGCACAAGAATTATAGGAAAAACACATTGGTTCTACATATATCATAATTTGAAAACACATTGTTTATTCATATATATCATAATTTAAAATTTAGTCATTTTTAGTTAGTAAAGTGCAAGGAAAAAATTTGCCAAACACGTGAAAATAAAGAAAAAATTTACTTCAGGGATTAAGTTGTTACCAATTGGTAAAATAATTTTAGGAGGATACAAGAAATATGAAAGCAAGTCCCATCACCAACTCCGGCCTTTGGAGTTTCGCTGTTTGGAATCGATTTGCAGTAGTCCCACCCGTGTTCAAATCTCTAGAGGCGTCACCCATATGCATGTAGTGTAGGAGGATACAAGAAATATGAAAGAAAGTCCCATCACCAACTCTAGACTTTGGAGTTTTAGTGTTTGGAATCAATTTGCAGTAGTCCCACCCATGTTCAAAATCTTTGGAGGCATCACCCATATGCTCGTAGTGTAGGAGGATACAAGCAATATGAAAGTAAGTCCCATCACCAACTCCAGCCTCTGGAGTTTTGGTGTTTGGAATCGATTTGCAGTAGTCCCACCTGTGTTCAAATCTATGGAGGTATCACCCATACACCCGTAATGTAGGAGGATACAAGAAATATGAAAGCAAGTTCCATCACCAACTCTGGCCTCTAGAGTTTTTGTGTTTGGAATCAATTTGCAGTAATCCTACCTGCGTTCAGATCTCTCGAGGTGTCACCCATACGCCCATAGTGTAGGAGGATACAAGCAATATGAAAGAAAGTCTCTTCACACCCTCCAGCCTCTAGAGTTTTCATGTTTGGAATCGATTTGTAGTAGTCCCACCCATGTTCAAATCTCTAGAGGCATCACCCATACTCTGTAGTGTAGGAGGATACAAGCAATATGAAAGCAAGTCCCATCACCAACTCCGCCCTCTAAAGTTTTTGTGTTTGGAATTGATTTGTAGTAGTCCCACCCGTGTTCAAATCTCTGGAGGTGTCACCCATATGCATGTAGTGTAGGAGGATACAAGAAATATGAAAGAAAGTCCCATCACCAACTCTGGCCTCTATTGTTTTGGTGTTTGGAATCGATTTGAAATAGTCCCACCAGTGTTTTTCTTTCATGGGGAATTTATGTCATTAATGCCAATATGGGGTTTTGACATGTATATCAAGACAAGTGGACAATTCCAATGTGCTTTAAGAAGTCCCATCCACCTCCCCGAAATTTGAAAAAAGTCACGTAAATGCATCAATTTACCTTTCGACCATGAAAGAAAGGAAAGATATCCAGAAACTACTAGTCAGTCCAGAAAACCAGTTATGGTTAGATTAATGTCATCTCAAAAGAACACATATATGCAATCGAGAAACCACTTACAGGGATCAAAAACCACCTATGTAGACTTCTATCATAGAAAAATAGCAGGTGGGTACCTCACACCATCCAATGGTCAATTGTGGCCCAAATAAATCAATCCATGATTCTCATAGATCATAATTGTGTCCCATAACATAGAAACAAAAAAGATTCTAGAAAAAGATCTTATCTGCGTCCATGCCTCCTAGCGATCAATAAGAGGCCTGAAAGTATCATTAGTCCTTAGAGCATGAACAAAAAGAGATCATTAATAGGACGATCCATGAACAGCATCAAATACCAAACAACCTACCAAAAAATGACGATCCCCCAACCACTAAGCACCTAACTATATGGGATAACACTCCATCACCAAAATAAACCACTGATTCATCATACCCACTGCACGCACTCAATGCCAAAACAAAAATAATCTTTATAAACCAAAAAAATCCATAATACGCTCGTCAACTAAATGTTTTCTTTCCCTAATTGCAGCGTTCTCTCTAGCCAACTGTGAGTAATGGGCAACAAAAATCTACTCAGACCACCAGCCTAGGGCTGCCCTTACTAGGAGCCTCCTCTCGATTCTATTTTAATCTTGTGTAACTCCTCAGTAGTTACTTTGCATCCCACTTGGAAAGCTCCACTTAATAAGATGAAGCCCTCTTGAATCTTATTGCCAACTACTCATTCAATGAATTCCTGCAAGCATCCAACTTTATCACCTTACAACGCATAAAGGTCTGTATCACTCCTATGTCATTCGCTCTTCCTTTCCTTCCACTATCTATTGCTTCCATCTTTGAGAAAACCATGTATCTTGTTACTAGAAACACTTGTATGAGCTGAAATCACATGAGTTCTCAAACATGTTAGTCACATGGTGCGGGAATGTTACCAGCGACAGGGAAATTTCCGTACACGTGACATGTTCTTACAAGAGTTTTACTATCAAATGGTATGCGTACATGTGCCATGTTCTTACAGGCTATGGGTAGATAGCGGAATTCTCCAAAGCAACATCCCCTTAAAGAATGCCTTGGATGTAATTAATCAATAACCTATTTTAGTAATTAATGTGTTCGTGAAACTCTAATAGTGTATGCACATTGGTAATTGAGGAATAACTAATGTAAAAATATCATGCTCTTCAATTAAATAAGTTGTTTTTATTAGACATAATAAGGTGTGAAGAAATTTATGGTGCAGATCTTAACTTCATGAATTTGTTGGTGTGAAGCTCCACATACTCAGGAAAGCTCTGCACCTTAGTTGAAGGTAATCAAATGTATCAATGTTGATGGCTCACGGTATTTTGTAAAATGTACTTTGCACAATTCAACTATAAAATGCAATAATTTTATACATAATTCAATTAAATCTAAATACAATAAACTAGTTTTTATCTTAATTGGTTGTGCGGAGGTACCTTTATAATGTTGATAAGCACCAATTCAATACTCTATTTGAAGTGTAGAAGAAGTTCATTGTGTGGAGTGCGAAGGTTCTCCGCACTCAGCACAATGAACTTCCTCCGAAAAATCTGCATTCCACATTTTGCAGAACTATATGGTGAGATCCATTTATCTTATACCATGTTCAGGGTGGAATGGATGGTATCAATCTAAGCTTCTTGCAGAGGACTTGTGTCGAGTGTTGAGGATTAATGGAGGACATTGTGTTGAGGTGG
This sequence comes from Pinus taeda, assembly GCA_000404065.3. Lineage (NCBI taxonomy): Eukaryota > Viridiplantae > Streptophyta > Pinopsida > Pinales > Pinaceae > Pinus > Pinus taeda. Next base: position 143,930 of record APFE031469095.1, on the reverse strand, counting down.
ATTTTGGTGTGCGGAGTGTGGATGTGTGGAAGAAGCGTGTGGGTAGGTTGGAATAACAACATATTACCAAGACAATTGTAAAAATTGAGCTTTTTTAAATAACGACAAAACATGAACCACACACCTATGTGTGGAAGAAGCGTGTGCGTAGGTTGGAATAACAACATATTACCGAGACATTTGTAAAAATGGAGATTTTTTAAATAACGACAAAACGTGAACCACACACTGCCTTGATTGATTAATTAGAAGTAGAGGCAGGGACTATGTTGCTTTACAACTTTACCCTTGTTTCATTTTGTATAATTAAACAAAAAAACCTGTAATGTTAGTATACTTTAGCATGCTATGATTTTAAAATATTAAGAAATATAATTAATAGATTTTTGCAAAAGTTAATAGTAAAATTTTGAATCCAGTCCAATAATAAAAATTTTGATTCGAGAGCATACAACTAACATCAAGCATGGCAGGACTTGCTCCTCTGTTTTGGTAGAACATGTAGAAAAATCTAGGCATCACACCTGCATTAAGAAAGCCCATGTCATTGCCAAGGTTAGTCATTTCCATCATCTTAAATTGAGGGACGCCTTGGAAATTGAAAAAAGGCTCAATAATTTGAATAGAGATGATGGTTGGAATATTAACAGATGTTGGGTCTTGTCTTATCCTCCTAGTTTGTTTCTATTTGCTGATTATTTTGTTTTTTAGGGTTTGATGTTTTTATTCATGATTTTTTTGTTTCTACATAGGTATTTTCATTTAATGTTAATATTATTTTGATCTGTTTTCTCACCTTTAAAAAAAAATTCCTTCCCTTTTGATTGCTTTGTTTTAATTTTAGTCTCATTTAATTATTATTTTTGTTATAGGATCTTGACTCCTTTATACATATCTATCTATCTATATATATATATATTTTACTTTTGTTCTTTGTATTTGGTGACTTGGATTGCTTGTTTCTTATTAAGTTTACTTTTTCGATATTTCTTCTTCTTTTCTTATTAATATTATTATTTTAAATTATAATATTATTATTCTTAAACTAATCGTTATAGGAATAATATTTGATCTAATAATCATTATTAAGATACTAATTTTCATAAACTAGTCATTATATGATCTTTGGTCTCTACATCGCTCTCTATTTAAGCCCTTTGACATATCTACATCTTCATCTGATCTGATGATGAATCACCATAGCTAGTTCGATATGTGATTTCTTAAAAAAAAAACAAAAAACAAAAAAAACAAAAAAAAACAAAAACAAAAACAAAAACAAAAAAAACAAAAACAAACTTTTCTTAATTATTATTATTATTGATAATAGTTTATATTCTTATTATATATTATATTGTTAAATAATATATATAGAGAGTTGAAACATCTGGAGGATGAAGAGAAATGAGGGTTTGGTCGCAGGAACTTAGGTCGAGCATAGGGCCTGCTGGGCTACGGCCTAGGGCCCATCAGGGAACGAACTGGGAAGCGACGGAAGGCGTTTCAGGACCCCGGTGGATAGTGACAGAAAGAAGGGCAGGTGGAGGTTGGTGATCATTGTGTGGCAGACAGCTGGAAGTCATCAAGTTGAAGCACAGTAACAAGGTTTTACCGAGGGAAAGAAGGCGACAATTCTACTGTGCTGACAGCGAATTTACATCGAAAGAATCAACTGCCAAGTAACTTGCGACCCTTCGTCGTAACCACGGTTAATCCTAATGATTTCATTGACCTAGATCCTGCAATGGAGGATATACTTTCGGTTTGGGGGAAATACCCAACTGCTCAGAACATCAAACGTTACTTCGGAGCATCTAAAACCCCAGGTTCCGTCCCCATTTCTCCGGAATCGCTAAGGTTTAACCAGCATTACATTCAGTCGTCTAAGAATTTGGAGGGGAGCGTTCCTTTTCACCAGGACACTAAGGGTCTGCAGCTAAACAGGAGGCAGAGTGAAGATGAGTTACATGCAGGTTTTCAAGGCAGTAAAGGGAAACCCTCTTCCATCGGTCCGGTTCTCTCTGCAGGGCTAGAGGATATTGTGAATCTCGGATCGAGCATAGGGCAAAGACCTGATAGGGGTTTGGGAAGGATCGCAACAGTAACCAGAGCTTCCATTGTTAAAGAACAGGACATCCCTAATAGGACAGGCGGGTGGAAGGAACGCGGCTTCGAAGGTCCTCCGGATCCTCGAGAAATCACCATCGGAGCAGAATTGGAGGCTCAGGTAACAAATCAACCTCTATCCGAACCTTTTATTCACTCCTTAAGAAATTCGGTTTCGGCCCCTCCCGAGCCAAGACCCTCCCCATTGATCACCGATCTGGATCAGCAAGGCAAGAACGAGACAAATGAGGAATTAAGGGAAGAGGACATAGGAGCAAGAAAAAAAGGGGAGAAAAGGAAAAAGCAGAGGCCAATTAATGCACAGGACATAGAAGGGAATTTGGTTCTGGGAATGGACGTGCAGATAGAAGAGGCCCTGGAGGTGGCAGAATGCACATTGGTAGGTAGGGCAAGGGGGAAAAAATTCACCTCCTCTTTCATCCAAATCTAGGGGGAACAAAATTGGCAGTCCGACCTCATTAGAGGTTTCACAGTTTCGACACTAGCAAAGGATGGTTTATGGTGCGTTTTGAGCACAAAGAGGCGGCAGATTGGGTGGTCAATAGGAATTGGGCTTTCGGGAACATCCCGGTTCTCTTCAAGAAATGGAGTCCTCTGTTTGATGCAATCCATGAGAAAACTGATGTCTTTCCGGTATGGGTAAGGGCTCCAAGGCTTCCGTCATTCCTTTGGGTCGATTCGGTCTTCAAAGCAATAGGGAACAAGTTGGGCACCTATCTGGAAGCAGATATGTCCTTCCTGCAAACTCAAAATAAGGCAATGGCACGAATTCTAGTCAGTTTAAATCCGAGTGGAGGACTAGCAAAGAAAATAAATCTCCAGTACAAAGATTTTGTCTATGAACAGATACTGGACTATGAATACTTGCCCTTCTGGTGCCATAGATGTTATGTCTATGGATAGCTGGCCAAGGAATGTCCCTTGGGCAGACGACAGAGAAGATACCAGAGGACATCGACTCATTTGGAGAAGGGATCCCATCAAAACCAGACTCTTCAGAGAAATAAGATCCCAGACCATCAAATGGAAGGAGAAATGGAGATGGATCCTCAACAGGGGAGGCAGACCCTGAATGCAACAAATCAAGATCCTCCAATCAGAATGGAAGAAGAAGATCTTGAGCTCGGAAGCGCAAAACCAGTCATAGAGCCCATCGAAGAAGATGCAACATTTCAAAATCCCATCATTGGTGAGGACTCTAAGGGTACGAGTTTAGATCCTTTAAACCCCCCTATTTCTATTTCAGATAAAAAAGATGACTGTCTGGTTCCTGAATCTCTTTTAAAAAATCATATGCCTATTAACATCGATAATAGTGAAAGTAATGATGGGAACAATGTGGAAACCTGTATTGAATTCATCTCGGCTTCTATTCCCTCCTTAGATCTGAATTGTGAAGGGTTCTCTTCTGAGCCACCTCCTCTGGTCCCTCATCTTATATGCCCTATAACCTTAGATCTCTGGACAATAGATCCGAGCCCTTAGATTCGGTGGGTGGTATAGATCAGTCCCTCCCCCAGAGCCTGGCTAGGAAAAAAAGGGGAAGGAAATCCAATCTTTCCATGGCCCAGGTTAAAGCAAAGCACGATGTGGCCGATGGAAAGAAACTTTCAATTCCTGGGGCACTTAGAGTGGTGCAGGGCCCTGAAAAGGTATCAAAATTATCCTTACATCATGGAATTGTAGGGGTTTAGCCAGTAAACCCAAAAACCTGGCTCTTAGGGAGATGGTCATGAACTCAAAAGCGAATATCCTTCTACTTTAGGAGACTTTGGGGAATGGAGTAGAAGTTGAATCGATTCTAAATGCCCTCCTTCCAGGGTGGAAATTTTCGGCTATGGACTCAGCTGGTCATTCTGGAGGACTGGCTGTAGGTTACAGAGAAGGGAGAATCAAGATAAGGAACCAATGGGGCATGAAACAGGTGATGGGAATGGAAATTCAATCCCCAGAATTCAAATTCCCTATAACAAATCTAAACATATACGGTCCATGTCAGGGGAGGGTGCCCTTTTGGAATGATCTAATGGCAAATTCGACAGTGAAGAACAAATACTTGGTGCTGGGAGGAGATTTAAACTTCTCGATAGGAAGAGCGGAGGCCTGGGGACCCTCGGCTAGGGAGGATTCGCTAACAGATTTCTTCCAAAATCTCCTAATAGCAAACAATTTGATAGATGTCAATCTCATTAAGCTAAAGCCGACTTGGAGGAATCGTCGAGTAGGAGAAGCAAGAGTGGCAAAAAGACTGGATCGGTTCCTCATAAATGAAGATCTATCTTCTATGATTCCTATATTCCGGCAATGGGTCGAAGAGGGGGGGCCTTCAGATCATTTCCCAATTTACTTAGACCTCTCTAAGTCCCCTCCCAAGCCGCCAGCACCCTTCAAGTTCAATGCATCTTGGCTGCATGAAACCTCTTTCAACAAACTATTTAAAGAAACTTGGAATCATCTAGATAGACGCTCTACAGAGGATAAAGGGTTCCTGTTCATGGAGAATCTAAAAAGATTGAAGAAAGCAACAATTACATGGGCAAAGGACAAGAAGGCAAAACAGAACGAGGAAATTATCAGGATTAGTGAGGAACTCCAAAAGTTGGAAAGTATTGAGGAAGATGGATATGCGACACAGGATCAAAAGACATGATCCTATATCTCGAGAAACTCAAAAATCAAATTCTGTTGGCAAAAGAGGAGGAATGGAGGCTCAAAAGCAGAGAAATCTAGCTCAAAGCTGGGGACGGAAACACGATCTTTTTTCACAACTCTGAAAAAGGGAGGAAGAGTGCAAACACCATCAGGAATCTAAAAAATGTCGAAGGAAGGGAGGCAAAGACATTTGAATCTCTGTCAGTACTAGGGTAGTACCATTTCCAGAACCAATATGCAAACCAAGGTGAGGCCACTATCGCCGAGGTTATCAAAACAGCGTAGTGCTTCCCCAGGTACATGGAGGAGGAAGAAGCGGAGGAGGTGATGAGCCCAGTAACAAAGGAGGAAGTGGAAAGTGTCAACAAATCTATGGCAAAAGAAAAAAGCCCTGGGCCGGATGGCTGGACCATAGAACTCTTTCTCCATTTTTTCGATCTGATAGGAGAAGAAATAACTGAAGTAGTTGAAGAGCCCAGAAGGAAAGGAGAGGTTTACAGTCCTTTCAACGCAACATTTATTGCCCTCATTCCAAAGAAGGAAGCTCTTGAAACCTTCGAAGACTTCAGACCTATTTTATTATGCAACAGTATATACAAAATAATTGCAAAAGTGATTGCTCTCAGAATTAAACCAATTCTATCAAGGCACATCTCATTTGAGCAATTTGGTTTCTTGAATGGTCGACAAATCCATGAAGCTATAGGTGTGGCTCAGGAGGTACTTCATAGTGTAAACCAGCAAAATAAGAAGGGTGTTGTTATAAAAATCGACTTATCAAAAGCATTTGACAGAATAAATTGGATATATATCCGCCTGCTCTTAACTCATTTAGGATTCAAAGTGGATTTTATTAGCTAGATTATGGGTTGCATCACAAACGTCAGTTATGCAATTCTCATCAATGGTGCAGCCACTCCATTTTTCAAAGGACAGAGGGGATTGAGGCAAGGTTGTCCTTTGTCTCCTCTGTTATTTCTCTTAGTTGCAGAAGGTTTAAGGCAGCTGATACAAAAGGCCAAAAGGGAAGGTAAGGTCAGAGGTATAGAAGTAGCGGTTAACCTGAATATATCTCATCTTCTTTTTGTAGATGACAGATTGGTTTTCACAAATGATGCTTCAAATGAAATAAAGGAATTAAAAATCATTCTTGATCTTTTCTTGAAAGCAACTGAAATGCAGATAAACTCCAGGAAATCCCAGTTAATAGTGGAAGGCCTAAACAGACAAGAAAGAGCTCAGATCTATTCTCTTTTTCCCTTCGAATCAAGTAACATGCAATCCCCCTTCAAGTATTTAGGCTTCTAGTTGAAACCCAACGCCTATAAGAAAGAGGACTGGAACTGGTTGACCGCTAAAATAGAAGCCAAAATATCTCATTGGAGCTAAAAATGGCTTTCCAAAGCAGGGAAACTGACTCTAATCAAATCAGTGCTCCTGGCCATTCCAGTCTACTGGGCAGCATTAACATGGGTGCCTAAAGGTATTCTAGAGAAAATAAGGAGAATCTGTAGCAGATTTCTTTGGGCTGGTTCTAAAGAGAACTCTATTCTTCCATGGGTCGCCTGGGAGAAAGTGGCAAGGCCAAAAGATTGGGGAGGGTGGGGGATAAAAAGCCTCCCTGAATTCAGCCATTCTTTGGCAGCCAAATCAGGCTGGAGGCTTATAAATATGGAAAATCTATGGACAAGAGTGGTAAAAAGGAAATATATAGACCCGGTACCTTTAGAAGAATAGATCAGGAACCCAGCAAAGATCAAGAAGAATGTCTCGGTGGTATGGAAAGCAACTGTGGAGTCATTCAAAGTGATAGAACAAGGATTGGCATGGAAGATTGGGAATGGAAGGAACGTGAAGATTGGGAAGGACCCATGGGTTGGATGCAATGAAAATTATGCACTATCCCCCGGATTAGTCCATCACTTAGAAAACAAAGGCATTCTATTCTTATATCAGGTGGAAAAAATTGGACATTCATCCATATGGGGACAGGCCTGGAAAAATGGAGAAGAGTTGGACTTAGAGCAAAGATGGAGAAATGAATGGAATATTTATATTCAGGAACTCTCCAGATCAAATGTCAGATTGAAAGACAGCCTGGACGAGCTAATCTGGGCCCATGCAGACACTGGAGATTATTCCCCGAAAAGTGGATACAAATTCCTCATGTCCAGGAAAGGATGGGGACCTCCTGAATGGTGGATGAGGCACTTATGGAAACTCAAATGTCCATGAAAGGCCAAACTTTTATTCTGGTGCATCTTAAAAGGGAAAATCCCAACTTGGGACATTCTACAGTCAAGATATATGCATGGCCCAGGGAGATGTACCTTATGAAAATCCGAAGTTGAATCCATCAACCATCTGTTCCTAACTTGCCCAAAAACCAAAAATATATGGGGGGAGGCGGGAAAATTGTTGAATAAAAGGGTCGAATGGGCAGGTGAAAATTTGACCGAGGTATGGACAAAATGGTGGCAACAATATCCTGAAGGCAATATGCGAAATCTTCCCCTGATCATCAGTTGGGGGGTATGGATAGCTAGAAACAAAAGTATCTTTCAGGACAAAGAAACTCCATTTACAGTCACAGCAATCCATAGTGTTTCTATCTACTCAAGTATCCCATAACCAATGGAGAACAAATCTCAAAAGCAAGTCAAAGGCATTCAAATAAAAAGAGGGCATTCCCTAGGATTTTTTGATGGTGCCTCGCAGAACAATAGGGCAGGAGCAGGGTTAGTCATTCATGAAAATGCAGAACGGCTTCTAAAAGCCTCAGCTGGATTAGGAACTGGCTCAAATAACTATGCAGAAATGTTAGTGTTGAAACTTCTCCTCTGTTGGCTCATACAAAGGAACACTCTCACAATTCAGATCTTTGGAGATTCATTAAATTTCATCAACTGGGTTAATGGACATAGTACATGCAGAAATCAAATTTTAAAACCATTGCTGGAAGAAATACAGGTACTAAAAATTTCTTTTAACAGTTTTTCTATATGTCATATTTACAGGGACCTTAACGATTCAGCCGACAAACTTTCTAAGGAAGGTTTGCAGCAGAATCTGGGCTGCTGGAAAATTGTAGAAGAAAATCATGGACAGATCAGCATATCGGAACAGCCGCTTACTTCCTTGTTAACTTGATCACAGTCACAACACAAAGCATAAAAATCATTTTGTCATACTTTTTTCAAAGACTCTTATCAGTTTATTTTGGCAATGTAAAGAGTAAACCGGTAAAACACAGTACATAATATCCTTTTTGTAAGGGTCGTTTTCCTCATCTGAGGAGACCCGCCTTATTCGATGTTTTGCTGCCCCTTTTGGAAAGGGCTATCATGGCTTATGGCTGAACAGTCTAGAAGGCAAAAACGTTTCACAGCGATTCTCTCAAAAAGCCGCTGGTTTTTTTGTTGTAGGTAGGATGGTTTTGCTTTGATAACAAAAGCAGTCTTACAGTCCAAACAGAGATGCTGATGCATTTGGAATGTAACTTTTTATTTCTTCAATAAAAAGTTCGCTTTTTCTTCGGAAAGTATATATTATATATTTTTACCTTATAATATATCATTTATATATTATTTTTATATATATTTATATAGGAGTTCTATTATTTTTTATTATCTATCCCTAATAATAGTTAATTATATACAATTATATTAATATAAATATATAATATATATTGACAATTATATTAATATAAATATATAATATATATTGACGATTATATTAATATATATAATTATTATAACGATAAGCATTACTCCTACACATCACTCCTATAGTGGGTTGTAGAGCGCCTCTTGGCGCAATGAACTTATTCAAATGGATTGGGATACTTACACACCCATTCGCTCACAATAGATACATTCCAAAATTGGAAGGCATAGGAGTAGATTTAAGATTTTGAGAATTTATCTCATTCTCATATATTCTAGAAAAATAGATTTGATCCCGCATCACAAGTGTAAATAACACTGCCCATTCCTTGAAATTCATGCACATTTTATTTCCACTATAATTTGACAAAAAATTTAAATTATAAGCTATGTTAAGTAGATTTTTCACTAAACTAAATTAACCTAAACCTCAGTAGCTTAAAAATTGAAATCCTCAATCAAAACAACAATCTCTAAATATGCTAATTTACAAACACATACAACATGAAATTAGGAATGATGAAATACACAACACAAAAAACTCAAAGTTGAATCTAATATTTATTGAAGGAAGAAAATTTACATTTCTACGACTCAAAAGTAAAACTCACCAACCAACACAATGGTATGCCATAACTCTTCCTTATAAAATAAGGAAGTAAAGACATGATAAGATAACATAAATATATTAATATCCAACTAATGACCACTGAAGTGGGTCAATGGGATCGTTAGGTACAGTGATGTTCATACGAAGTGATAACATTAAAGTGTCTCCTATATAAAAGCAAGAATTAGGAAATAAATATAGAATAGAAGTTTAATCTAAACACTAGAAAGCCAACTACAAAGATGAAAAGACGATCTAGGGGAGAATGTAAATAGTGAATCTATCTATAGTCTACAATGTCGATAGTATGAGACTACTCTAGTCCATTGTAATCATCTATCCTCTATTTTTGAGTTTCTTTTATATTTATGATTTACTTTTTCAGTTGTCGAAGAAGAGCACTAGATACATGGACTTCTAGTTTTAGAGAGATAGGGCATTGATCTCAATAATAGGGTGAAGGTGAGTTTCATGTGTAGCCTACTCTAGTTTGGTTCTCTAGGAGATCGGAGCATGCATGCATGCATATAAGTTAGGCACTCTAGTCTTAGGGTTAGGATATTTTTAGTGGGAAACCCTAACCTCCTCTACAAACAGAGGTGGGGTCTCTATTGTTATTCATTCATTTCAATTACTCATTCAGTTCAATAGATAGTAGATACCTTTCAACAAATCACCTGCTTCAACTGACGTCATCATGATATATCAACCATGGAAAGTTTTATTAATAGAACTTAACTCCTCATATTATCACTACAATGTACTATCAAATATATCTAGCCCTCATAACATTTGTTAGAACAAAAACCCTAACACATAGGGAAACGCATCACTGAGAATTATATTAAATAATAATCCCAAGTGTTACACAGTAAAATGTCACTGCCACCATGTCAGTCTCCCTACTGTGCTATAAACCACATTCACCTATACTCATGCTCCTCAGAATGGATAAAAAACCCTCTTTGCCTAAGTTCACTGGATCATCGCGTCTGTTAATGAAATAAACGCGCTGACGGGCGGAGGCTAGTGTTGTTGTTGCGCTGCCAGCACGGAAGCACACGTCTTTTCCGCGCTGGTCCCATTTCCACGAACAGCGCTCCCTCCGTTTGTCCTTTTCGCACTGACCGGACCTCTTCCACATAGGTTTGCGATGTCAGCGCGGCAGTTCACGAGTTTTCCGCGCTGATCCTGTTTGGGCGAATTTGTTCTAACAACCAACCTTCCAGATCCCTCCAGACTTGGTTGTTAGCATTGTTGAGGTCGCCATCCTTTCTCTGGCATGTCTGTTCGACTGACCATCCACTTATCTTGGGGGAAAGCTCATCCTTTACCTATTCATGGAGACTCCTTCTTTATAAGCCTCCTCCATTGCCCATGAGCAGCTAGTTTGGAACATATAGACTTTGATTGAGGAATTCTTAGTGCATTAGTGCTGCTCTTTGTAGGCATTTGATGTGTTGTGTGAGGATTGCTTTTGAGCTTGAGGAAGGTCATGAGCTTGTTGCCTTGTATGTGAGAGAGAGACCTCTTTGACTTGGGAGATTTTCTTCAAAGGTGAATGCTTGGAAGACATGCTAGCTGGACCCTCTAGAGAAGGACTCAGCGTCAGGACGTCGATTGTACCTTACTCTATTTCCTGTTAATAAAGATAGATGACTACTCTTATGGTTCCATTTCCATTTGTCCTATGAATGATTGATGCAAATTGTATCCTTCCTGACTGATACATAGTTGTTGTTAGTAGATTTTACGCTCTTGTTTGCCCTCTCTTTGCTTGTGCAGGTGCTCGTCCGCGAGGATAGTGGGGAGTTGTGATCGGCTGGAGCGAAGGAGCGAGAGGATCATCTCTTCGACAAACATAGCGTTGGAATCCAAGTATGTTTCTCTCACCCACTTGTTAACTACAACTAGGAACCTGCAGTGTAGCATTGTTTGATTGTTGCTAGACCCCCTTTGGGCTAGTAGGGATCACCTCTATCCGTAGAGGGGATTTACCTCTCCAACAGCCAGCCAAAGAGACTGTACAGAGGGACACTCATGAAATATGTGGTCAGCAGCTAGGATAAACCCCAAAATTTCCCAATCTACTCCATCCATTCAGATATGGACTCCTTCATACTATAAAATGCTGACATATGCCCCAAAACTGAGCTCAAGCTCCTAGAAACAAAGGAAACCAGGCATATGAATCAACAATCCACTGTTGCAGAACAAAAGATCACTGATCTCATTAAAACAGCAGAGTCTGCTGACAGGTCACAAGAATCACCAAGACTAGACTTGCCCACTGAACAAATCTGTAAATCAATTAAAACCAACATTGATCAAGAAACCTTGTGGTATTTAGAATTTGATGGGTCAGTCAATAAGCTAGGAGCAGGAGCAGGGGTATGGATACACAATACTCAAAATGACCATGCTCTAGGTCATGCATATATGCTTAACTTCAGATGCACAAATAACATGGCAGAATATGAAGCCCTCCTACTAGGTCTCAAACTGATTAA